>PVJA010038693.1:0-19601 GCA_004027025.1 Myocastor coypus
AAAAAAAAAAAAAAAAAAAAAAAAAAAAAAAAAAAAAAAAAAAAAAAAAAAAAACGGGTGTCTGTTATAGGTAGCACCACTGCCCTCCAGATTTACCAGCATTTCACATTTCCAAGTTCTGGGCATATGTGGACAAATGAAACTCACTCAGGTTTCCAGGGATACTAAGATGTCATCCATATAAACTCAAGGTAAAGCCAGTTACGAGGTGATACCCCAGGGGGCCCAAAGTAATCACAGGGTTCCTTAAACATGGGCAATGGGAGAACAAGAATTAGAGAGACAGCATCTGGGAAACTCCTGCCAGCCACTGTCACTGCTGAGTGTCGGCTGCACAGGAGCCGCGAGCAGAGGACAGCAGAAAGCTTCTAGGAGCTAGAAAAGACCAAGACTTGGCTTTCCGCTTGAGCCCCCAAAAGTCCCTGCCATCCTAACGGGAAAATTTGTATGAGTTTCCCAGGCATGGGTGTCTGTATGTCTCTGGACCACGCGGCTGTGCAGTGGTTAATTTTTAGAAACACTGCTACTCTGTTCCAAGGTGAACGCCCCATTTGTGTCCCCATTAGCGATCCACGAAAATTCCATCGCTACATTCTCAGCAGCAATGGCTTTGATAACAATTGACCATGTCTGTCAGACTAAAATATCACCTTGCACTGTTTATTTTCCTTTCTCTGGAAATTTGAAAGGACATCATCTATTGTGTGTTTGATGGGTGTTTGTATGCTCCTAATGAAAAAGATTATATATATATATATATATATATATATATATATATATATATATTTCAAATATTTGCTTCATTTTTACTATATTGGAAGATAGTTAAAATATTATACATGAAATATTTTGTGGGCTTGTTTCATTTATAGAAAATAAAATGTAGATTTTATTATAAAGAGAACATGGATAGAAATAAATAAATGCACATTGAATTAGATGGCACAAAAATAAAAAAAGAAATTATCTTGGTGAGATATGACAATTTTTATGTTACTTCTACCACACAGAAACTCAAAGTTTAAGTCCCTTTACTTTTAATGAATAAAAAGAGAAATCCCTGCTGTGTTTGTTAAGGTAAGTGGATGAATGAAACTAGTTTGTGAAGAACTCAGGTTCACAGAGTGGAACACACAGTATACACGGGAAAACACGTTATGCCTTAGTACCTCATGGTAACACATGTGTAAATATCACATACTTGTTTCCCCAGTCCCTAAGATTCTGACACAGGAAAGAGCCGCCATTAAGTACCAACAAGGGAGCTAAGCAGTGACATCTGAATCAAAATCATTTTTTTTTTAAATTGAACTTATTGGTATAATTTAGATATATGGATTGAGCACATCCATTGCAGGGGATATGGACCCGCATAGGATAGATCTTGCACCGCCTTTTTTCTTTTTCTGCAAACTCCTCCCCTCCCTTCAACAACTCTTTCTCCCCTGTTTTCCCATCTTGTCTTTTTACAACACTTTTTTCTTTCCTTTTCTTTTTTTTTCCCCCTTTCTTCCTACTTAGTTACTTTCCTTTTGAAGAATTTCTTCCTATGTCACAATATCTATAGTACATTTTGATCTTTATTTACTGTTTCAGTTTCTCAGCCAGGGAGACAATCTGATATGTACACGTGTGCCTGAGTTCCTTCACTTAAGAACATGGTCTCAAGGTGCACCAACGGACCTAGAAATGCCCAAAGCTTACCTTCCTACCTGATGGCTGAGTTGTACTCCACTGTATAAAAATGCTGTGCTTTCATCCATTCCTTGGTTGTTGTGCATTTAGGTTGTTTGTAAGAGTCGGGTACTACAATTGGAGCTACTAGAAATATGGCTGCACATGTATTGATGTGGAATGATGTTTTTAATTCTTCCAAGAAGATGCTCAGACAGGGAATAGCTAGGTCAAATGGGATTTCTAATCTTAGTTGTCTAACCTCTGATGGCTTTTTTTGGATGTGTGGCCATCTCGGCCCAACCTGGGGGCAGGGCTGGCACCGCTCGTGGTGCTGGGACCAAACTGCAGTCCCTAAGATTGCCTAAGCAGGCGTTTTGTGTCACTCAGCTATCTCACCAGGCCCACATGCCCATTTTTCAATTGGATCTTTAAATTTGGGATGTCTGAATTTTTTCAGTTCTTTATACATTACAGATATTCGTCCTTTTCCTGAGTAATGACTGACTAAATATGTTTCTCATGCTGTGGGTTGGCTCTTCGCTGTGCTGGCCACTGCTTTTGCAGTGCAAATGCTTTTTAATAACATGAGATCTAAACTGTTGACTTTTTGTAATATTTCCCATGTGATCAGTATTTCTCCATAAAATCTCTGCCATGTTGCCAAATCACTTCCTATGAGAAGTATAATTGAACAATTTTGTTATGCAAAATGCTGACTCTGTTTTACATAGTTTTCTTACATGATGCATATTTTGGTGGTTATTTTACATTTCTAGGTCTCTGTTTACTTATTAATAACAAAATAATGTATTTTTAAACCTAAAACAAAATTGAACATTTATTTCAGTCACTGAATAGGCTCTGTTTACATTGTGTTACTTAATCTTTATTACAATTTGAAAAGCATATTGTTTAATTGTTGTTCTTTCTACTTTTCCAGTGATGAAATGAAAGTATCAAAAGGTAAGCGGTTTGCCCAAACAGGATGCTGTTTTGTGGTCTAATTGGCCATCTGATAACATAGTCTCAGGTAGAACAGTCAATAAAAGGATAATAATCAAACTTTTGAAGCTGTAATTAGGATTCGTTGCTTCTGTGTATTCATCACTATATCCAGGCTTTAAAGTGATAACTAATGTTCACCTAGGGTGTGTTAGCTAGGTTCTAAGTATGGAGGGGTAAAAGTAATAGCGATGCAGACAGATGTTTTATCTCAAGTTTATTTATTTATTTATTTATTTGATGTTATGGCTGGCTCAGCCCACACTGGGGGGTGGGGATGGCATAGCATGTGGTGCCAGGGATCGAACCATGGTCCCTGTGGTTGCCTAAGCTTGCCTAAACAGGTGCTTTAGATCGCTGAGCTATCTTGCCAGCCCAACCTCAAGTTTAAAGGCTTGCTGAAGAGCAGTTACAATTCCCCAGATTTCCAAGATGGGACACACTGGCAAGAAGAGAAACTACAGTCAACTACGAGACTAAAAAAGTTAAGGTGGAAATAATCTTGAAGCAAGGACCCAAGTGTCAGTTGTAAAGGGTGACCTCTGAGTTGAGAGCCATAAAATGAGGTTTACTACGCTGGCTCCCAAGGGAGAGGTCACCATACATAAAATCACTGTATAATTACGATGCTCAAGAAATATGAAGTATGAGGCATGAGGCATTAAACCTTAAAAAGGCAGTTTGACAAGTGTGTGGACGAAAATATGCAGTGCAGAACCAGTGGTAAATTATTTTGAATCATCCACTATCTCGGGTTATCTAAATTACTGCTGCCCTCTATTTATTGGAATATTGAGTTGACTAAGGAGCGAACATGATTAAAATCAGCGACTCATGGCTTTTCTGTGTGCTCTGCAGTGCCTACCACAGGGTCAACAGTAACCAATCTGTTCCTTTCAGTGCCCAATTACACTTTGATGAAGATTAAGAGCTGCACTCATAGCTCCTCTCTAAGATGTGGAATGGATTTGTTCAAATAGATCCTCTCATTCACCCGGAGAAATACTTTCAGAGCCACAGAGTGATTATCGTATGCTGCGTACTAAGGACAGCATTCATCCTGAGTGAGACCCTTGGCCTACAATGTGAGGATGAGGAGAGAAGTTTGTAATTTATCTGAGAAAGAATGCCAGGTAAAAAGAGGTTTAGTGTCTGTCTGCTTTTGAATTCTAGCTTCTCTGTGAGGCTGATGTTATTAATATACTGTTTAAATTTTTCTCAAGAAAAAAAATAGCTAACTTTTCTCTCTGTCTGATTTCCTAAGCTTTGTGAGGAATTAAAGTTCCGCAGGACCCAAGAAAAGGCAGAGACCTAGAGGATAGAGGTATAATCACCTCCTAGGTGGCATTTGGTCATACAGGGGCAGGGCACGGAAGCCTGTGTCAGCAGAACCTTTAGCAAAATGTAGGTTATAGGAGCCCGAGATTCAAGACAGGATTAGGTAAAGACAGGAATTAATTTTGAAGACACTGACAAGTGATCCTCACTCCACAAAAGTTAATTTTGAGAACAGAACAGGTGAAAAGGAACCAGAATATGGGGAACTATTTCAGCAACCTATAGATTTAGCTTAAATATCTGACATAGACTATTTTATCTGATTAACACTTGGCAAGTAGTCCGTTTCCACCTTATTTTTGAAACTGAGCTATTTTCACTGAAGCTGCAAGATAAGAACTTGCCGTCTTCTGTATTACTACGAACAGCTTATTACAATTATGCAAACACTATGGCTAATATGCATTCTTGTTTCATAGCAGAAGTGCTTGACCTATGCAGGTTCGCCACTTCAACTAGGCGGATGATCACACCTGCTAGCTGAGTTGCTCAATCTCACTGCTGTTCTTTTCCCGTCCCCTATACACAGTTCACTTGACTACAGTTGAGGTACCATGGTTACGGTCAGAATACAAACTTTGTATCTCTTCTGTAGACAAAATCGTTGAGTCATAGCTTTTGAAGATGACAGTTTTCTTACCTATGAGTTTGCAGGAATGGAGTATGGGTCCCAAGAAGTAAGAGCCATGCATGGAGGCATGTGTGTGATTTTGACAGCATGTGTAATTGTAGGCACTGCTTCTTCAAGCATTTCCAATGCTGGCTATAAATCTAATCTATTATGATGGGACTGTTGAATAATGAACTCACTCCATCATACTATCTAGTTGCTATAATACTGCATTTAAAAAGCAGTATGTTATCAAGGTGACTGAAAATAGGTAATTTTGTAAAATAGGTTTTACAAAGTGCGTATTTAAACAGGATTTTGTACCAAGAAATATATATTAGAACTAATGCTTCTGGGAGCTGGAGAGATAGCTTGACAGTCTAAACACCTCTCTGGCAAGCACAAGAACTTGGGTTCGATCCCTGGAACTGCATGCCATGCTATTCTCTGGAAGGTCAGCTGAGCTGAGCCAGCCACCAAAACTGGGTATACCAGCACATGTCTGCAATCCCAGGGCTAGAATGACTGACACACTATGAGTCTGATCTGCATAGTGAGACCCTATATCAAATAAATGCAGAAATAAAAGATTTAAAAAAAATAAGAACAACTGGGCCTTCCATATAGGTCAGCAGATTAAAGCACCTGCAAGCAGGTCAAGGGGCCAGAGGGTCCATGTCTCTACTGGCCATGCCGGCCCTGCCCCCAGGGCGTGCATAAACAGTAACTGAGACTGGGTGTGGTGGCGCCTGCAATCCCAGTCTTTTATTTTTATTTTTATTTTCTTTTTCTTGCAGCTGTAAATAGAGGATCACTACATGTCTGGTCTAGTAGTGGGACATTGAACACCCTGTAGATCTTTTCCTATAATACAAAAAAAAATTAAAAAGAATAACTAATGTTTCTTCTATCTTGTATAATATTCATACTGATTTTTAGAGCTGCAGTATTCTTAAGGTGACCTTCATAAAACGTAAGACTTACTCACTTTCAACAGGTGATAACTGAGGCAAAAGAGAGTGACGAGCCCCACGGGGTATGTACATGAAGCATGCTGAGCATGGAGGTTTTCTTTAATAATACCCTTGAAGTTGCCAGGAAATCTAATTGGCAATATATCAGTTTGCCTGAAAACAAAATGCAATAATGAAATTTACAATATTTCCATTGAGCCCATCTGAGTCACAATTTTACATTTGAAATGGTTTCCGCCTTAAACTAAACTTTGAGTGGCAGATCTCTGGCCATGCTGGCCAGGCCCTCCTTCCTATTGTTCCCATAAGACATTGGACCTCTCTGAAGAGAGTTCCAGCACGGCCCTAGGGTCACAGTGGGCCCACCAAGGGCAGGACTTACTGGCTACTTCTTCCAAGCATCTGTCTTTTCCAGAGTTTGTTTACTTCCTCCCAGCATATTTCAGACATCAGTATTAATCAAGCGCTTTCTTCACACCATTATAATGGTCACTATTTGAATTCTATTGTATTTTATTCATGACAGTACAACTCACTCTCATCCTGCTAAGCTCTGCATGGGACAAGGGAGGAGCTTGAGAGCAAAGGCAAAGGAAGGAGTGAAGTATTTTAGGATCCACATTCTTAAATTATTAATAGAGGGCCTAGGAAGTAGAACCACAGAGACTCAGAATTACATCGTGCTGCTTAAAATCACGACGTAACCACTCACAACCGGAGCAAAAATTATTTACAATGAATTCAGAATCTATAAAACCTCTATCTGAAAGCATTACTTAAACCCACATCGATACTTTTAATTTTTATTTTTAAAGAGAGAACAAATTAGAATTAAAACAAAAATTACTAGCGATACAGATTTTCACCTAACAAAGTAATATGATCTTCACAGTGTTTGTTGTAACACATAATGCTGTTTTCCAACCAGATATATGCATGTAAAATGGGAAGAAGAAGAAGAAGAAGAAGAAGAAGAAGAAGAAGAAGAAGAAGAAGAAGAAGAAGAAGAAGAAGAAGAAGAAGAAGAAGAAGAAGAAGAAGAAGAAGAAAAGAAATGTATAAGAAATTAAGACGAGAAAAGAAGAATTGAAAACAAGAGAAAATAGTAACATGTTTTGAAAATGCCACATGATTTCTTATTAAATGCAATAAAAACTTAAAATTAAAAACAGATGAAACAAATCAAAGCATTAGCTGCTTCTTTCCACAGAGCAAAAGAAATGTGCGGTACAGTATTGTGGGCTAAACCCTCAAAATTCAGCTAGAATCTTGTATTACAAAATGTGATTGGGTAAATGTGTGTCTGTATTACATTGTGAAGTTACCATCAACGTAGCACTAATAACTATTAAAATAAACTCTTAGGATTCCCCCGTTGGATTCCCTCTCTAGTGCTGAAGAGAGCAGTTTATTTGCTTATCATTAAATACCTGTTCTGAGAGAGGCTTAAGGAGGAACCGTTAGTTCCTTGCACCCATAACACAGCTTAGAAATAGAACCTTATTACATCAACTAAACAATGCACTGCACTTCCAAACTACATGAGCTCATTCCCTCTAGCAACTATTACATCATTTATAGTTACAAACTGTATGAGGACACATCAGGGTTAACCCAGTTTAGGTTAAAATGCTCACATTCTACAGACTTTATCTTCTGTCGCTTTTCTTCTCTTTTCCTTTCCTTTCATTTTTTCCTTTTACTTTCCTTCCTTCCTTCTTTCCTTCCTTCCTTTCTTCCTTCCTTTCTTCTTCTTCTTCTTTTTTTTTTTTTTTTTTTTTTTTTTTTTTTTTGTATTTAGTACAGGGTGTAAAGGGTGCACAGGGTTTCACTATGTAGATTGGAGTCCTAGTGATCCACCTGTGTTCAGCCTCACAAGTACTGGGATTATAGGCATGCACCACCACACCCAGTCTCAGGGCACCCCGGGGGCGGGGCCGGCACAGCATGCTGGGATTGAGGCTGGCCGCTGAGCTCTGTCTAAGCAGTCCCTTCAGACTGTTGAGCTATCTGGCTGGCCCTCTCTTCTGTCCTATTTGACAACCCTTCTACGTAAGGCCTCTGGAATTCTGGTGCTGACAAATCTGTAACCCCAGCTGCATCCTATTCCTGCTTCTGAGGATTTTTTCCTAAACGTTTTCTTGGTGTTAGCTGCTACTCAGCGTTACAATGACAAGAACAGCTATTCTATTTTGTTACACAATTGTTTGGCACCCAACTTGCACTGGGAAGATAACTGAAAGTACCGTGCGTGCTTGCCCTATCTCCCGGCAGTCTCATGCAAGGATGGTGATGAGACCTGTGACCTGTGGGTGCAGATCAGGGCCCTTGTCAGCGCCATCTTCAGGCCATTGTTCATACCGCGGGACGAGAAATGCATCAGATCGTGCTTGAAAAGGAACGAGAGATGTGAGCAGGTGCACTGCTTGTGCGTGTCACCTGCTACACGAGCTCCCAGTACCTGCCACTGACTGGAGGACGCACTCCAGTGACACTTGATGTTCATGTCCTGAGATCAATTTTCATTACATCTGTATCTATATCCATTTTTTTTCTGGGTTCCGTTGATTTTACTACATAAAACTAAACCCTTTCCCAGAAGAAAATGTTTGTTTCATACACTCAATACATTCCTTAATAATAATTGGCAGTGTTATATACAATTAGCTTTTGTGTTCAGTGATCTAACTTTAGTTTTTGATCTTGCATGCTGTAAGGCTCAGAGGAGGTTGTTTGACCTCTTTGCGGTTCTTCTCACATCAGAATACCACTAACACACACATCCTGGATCGCTAAGGGCTAAGTCACTTTCCTTAAGGCAAAGTAGGGCACATAGCAAGTGGTGTAGAGCTACTTTATGCCAACAGTGTTAGTAGGTAATATGGAGAAAGTAGGAAATTATTTTTTTTAATTAAAATTACCACCCATGCACAAATTCCTAAGACACTGAATGGATGCAAGAATGTAAAAAATGTTTCTTAATAATAAAACACTTTGCAATTTGGGACTATAAAGAGAGCAGGGCCAGTTTTGACTGCTTATCTACAGGAATGACAGAGATAATTATGTTCAGGGAATCCACAAAGACCCTGCCCAACTAAAACCCGATGTAGCAATGCTGTTTCAATAACAGTCATGATGCATCTGAGGTATAATCCAAAGCCCCACTGCAATTGTCAGTATTTCAATGGAAAAACAAAATTCCATTCTAAAGCTATTACTTGGAATGAATACGTTTTTCAGTAGTAGAACAGTTCCTTCACATGAACCATTTCCAACACAGCAAAAGAAAAACCTTAAATGAAAGAAAGTAACAAATGGGGAAAAGACAGAAAAGAATGGTAAAATAACATGATTCCATGAAATGAATTAACACAGGCTTGTCTTCATCAAGATCATGTGTTTGCTCAGAAATTATTCAAAAAGAAAAAATGACTTTTGCAAAGTAGTAATAGAATAAATATTAGGAATAGTGAAAATTGTTAGAAATCCAAAGAGAAAATGACTTGCTACTTTTATTTAGTTACGGCATTTTTATGGATTTTAGTACAGGGACTATACAGGGTCTCACTATGCAGATCACACTGGCAGTGATCATCCTGTTTTCAGCCTCTCAGGAGCTGGGATGACATGTACACACAACTAGGCTGTCTCTTTTTTATGGCTAATTTTATTTTGTAAGACATAATAATTTCATTAATCAGTAAAGCACTTGATAAGTATTTTAGCATCTAATTAAGTTTATGTCTTCTTGAATTTGGTACATTTTAAAAAATAAAACTAGTAAATGTATACACTGCCTGTGGATAAACATGAAAGACGTGTTCTGTACTGTCATGATCAAAATAGTATTGTAGGTGAAAAAATGTACAGGGATTACAAAGAGTCTGTATTTATTTTTATTACAAGATTCCACCATTCATAAAATATTTGTGGTTAAAAGAAACACACACACACAATGCATTCACCATGAAATTTTGCTGAAAACAAAATTGTATCCCATACTAAATAAAATTCTCACTTATTGATATATAGAATTAAGTAAAGTGGTACATCAAAAGTATGAGTATTTTCACCACTCACTTGGTAAAATATTATGTACTGTATATTGTTTTCTGTATAAACCTTGTATTAAAAATTTATACCTCCAAAGGTTGAGGGTATGAATATAGTAAGCAAATGCCAAGATCAGTTGTAAATTTATACTTTACTTGACTCAGTTAATAGTCATTATTGAAATATGTTTGGTTAAGGTAAATACCAACGCCTTTCTGTGTACGAACACTACAAATCTAACATATGCTACTGTGACATGAAAAAACAGTAGCAGAACAAAGGATATGTTTTCCCTAAAATAGGAAAACTGTAAAGTCTAGCCATATCACATCTCAGCAACTCACTTGACAATTTGCGTTTTTGTTCAGCCATCCTTTCAATAGAAACCAAGATAATTGAAACAATGACAGAACCTGACCAATTATGAATGAACATTGTGAGTACGTATATGAGTAGGTAGGTGTTCTCTTTCGTTTAATTTTAAGTCTAATTACATATAACAGCATATAATTATAAATTAGACTGAGTGAAGCAGTGCCTACCTATAATCTCAACATCCTGGGAGGCTGAGACTAAAATATCTCAAGTTCAAGCTCAGTTTGGGTAACCAGATAATAACACAAGTGCCTCTCAATATTTTTTTAAAATAATAATAATTGGGCTGGAGAGGTACCTCAGTACAAAGGTCTTGGTTTTGATCCTCAATAGCGTATTTCATTTAAAAAATAAATCTAGACGTGAACAAGAGCTAATGACAAAAGTAAAGCTTCCTGCCTTGGCTTCTTTCTTTTCCTATTTTCCCCACAGCTACAAACATTACCACATCGTTAAACTGTTTTATTTATTGGTTTTCTCATAATCTCTTGGTAAAGGATCGCATGTTTTAAGTAAGGCCCAGAAAGCATTTGGTTGTTTTTAGATAACACAGAATACTGACATTAAAAATATGCATAAACGTCTCAGTAAAGAGAAATTTGACTGAAATTATTAACCTGTTTTTTACAAGTAAGAGAGCAAGGAAGTAATATTAACCAGCCATATAATGGCTTGAACATAAATCTCCAAAATATCTGCTTTTATAATTAAAAATAATTGTGTGTGCTGTGGCAAACTAAGTTCCCCAGTATAATTAAACACACTTAACATATATTAACTCTGTAACTAATCTGCATAAAGTACTTGGCTTAACAATTTTACCATACACTAGGGGATACTATGATTTTTAGCAATGCAAGCCATTAACTGCATGAGTAATGATATGGTTTTAAAAGTGGTTTTATAATTATAGCCACTATAGAATCTCCAAATAAGGAATTATTCTCAATTTGGTCACTAAGATGTCAGTGACTCAGAGAGTTCTGTCATCAACATTATCTTATGTCTTTTTCTATAAAACACAGTGGCCTAGAATTGTTAGGCAACTTGAGAAAGTTTCTTTCAAGTACTTCACAAAGGCCATCATGATTACAGTTAGTCCTATGTGTCACTTTTGCTAAGCCAGAAAATGTGACATCATCAATTGCCATTGGAGGCCATGTAACCATCTCAAAGGGCATCCTGAAGCCACATGGCACCTCCTACTTTGAACTAGTTCCTTCATAATCTTGCTCCTTTCCACACAGAGAAGGGAAAGCTTTGGGAAAAGCTAGAACTGCCACCAAATCCGGGAGAGATGGAATTATACGACAAGCTTTGCCTTTTTTCTCCTTACGATCCCTCCCCAAGGATGGAGAGTAGGTATTTGTAGACATCTTGCTGTTTGGACCTTTACATTCTTAAGTTAACAATGAAAACTGCAAAACTTGTCTTCGTGTGATATGGCAGCTCATAATATCTGTTTTATGAGTAACAAAAATTAAAGAACTTTCAAAATGTGTTTTCTTTCACTCACTAAAATAATATATTTGAATGCTTATAAATTTTATATTTTCATTAAAAATCTTGCTTTCAAAATGAAAAGGAAAACTGACAAAACTGGCATCGTTGTATCTTTGTAAAATGATCACTGCTATTTAGTTTAATAGCTGGCGGCTGCATCTGCCCATGTGCTTTCAGTCTAAGGGGGGGGAGTCGCAGGTCACGCCCCCTTTTTGAGTCATCACCATAGGCCCAGAGTGAGACCGAGGGCCAGAACCTGCTTCATGACAGCACAATGTGGTTTCCCTGCACAGATAATAATCCGGGAGCCTCTGGAATAGAAAGTGTTCAGGGTCAGATAACACTTGCTGTGCTTTCAGTGACTGGAGTGGGCAGATGGGAGCCCTCAGCATGTGAACAACTCTGGACCAAAGGTGAGCTGGGTACACTATGCAGGTGGCTTGTCTTCTTTTGCGAGATTTCAGTTTCAAGCATTTGCACCTACAGGTACATATTCAGACTATATGGGAAGTTAATAAGTAATGTTAAGCAGTTGGTAGCAATTCCACCTGAACAACAACAGCAAAATATGCTGGCATAGACTTACTAATAAGAAAAGATTATGTGATAGCCTATAAAGTAGCAACTGTTGTACGACTGATTATATAGCTTCGTCATTATTCTAGGATTTACTGCTGTGATCCCACTTGAAGAAAAAAATGACCGCTTTCACCAAAACACAAATAAAGGTTAGACAGGAGCCAAAGTGAAGAAGAGCCAATTTTCTTTTCTTGTACTGATGAAACTTACCAAGTAAGGAGCTGATATTACAGGAAAAGATCTTGGGAACCTCAGCGAGATACAACATAAATTCAGTAGGCAAAACTTATCTGTGTGAAAGGAAGAGCCCTTTCCAACTCTCTCAGATGATATAAAAATCAGGAAAGAAATAATAATCCAGTGTTTTCTGGCCTTCCCCCTTCCCGTTAACACAATCCAAAGAAATTGGTCTCTATCACCATCTAGCACTTGCCCAGCAGGTGCTAATGCCGCTGAGCTATGTCCCCAGTCCAGGATCTTACCAGCACCTTCTCCTGCTTAAATAATAGAAATTCTGCAGCACCTGAAATGGATGCTTTTGTTACTGACATTACCACATACTCTTAATTTTTCAAAAGTCATAGTGAAGGAAGACAAAGATAGCACTAACAAATTTTCATGAACAAAAATAACCAAAAAGATATTTTCTTACACTTGTGTGCTACCTATGCTATGCCAACTATTTTCTTGAGCCCTCTGTGCAAATCAATTCTACTGATCCTTACAATACACCCCGATGCAGACACCATTATTTCTTTCAATTGTTGGATGAAGAATCCAGGAAACAGGAAGTTAGAATACCTCACATCAAGTTCAGGAAGCCAGGATCTGCTCTGCAAATTTAAGCAAGAAACAAAGGAGTCCTGCAGCAATTCAATAATCTAAGGAAAACTGTAAAAGAAATGAGTCCATCAACTTTTTTCAGGATATATTCTACATGGCTATATTCTCTGCTTCTTTAAATTCAACTTTCTTTTTAAAATTTATTCCTTTATTTGTTTTTTGTGGGACCAGGGATTGAACTCAGGCCCTTGCTCTACTGAGCTATTTCTCCAGCCCCATAAATACATATTCTTAAAGAAACACTCCAAAAGCCGGGCGTGGTGGCGCACGCCTGTAATCCCAGCACTCGGGAGGCTGAGGCACGAGGATCGGTGCGAGTTCGAGACCAGCCTGGGCTATGAAAGTGAGCTCAAGGCCAGCCTCAACTGCATAGCGAGACCCTGTCTCAAAAAGACAAAAAAAAAAAAAAAAAAAAAAAAGAAACACTCCAAAGAAATTCTGCTAGGATGTAACACAGTGGTAATTCCTTGAGCAAGGAAATTGGTCTATTTTGTTCAACGCTGTGGCTTTAGAACCGCCCCAAAATGACTAGCAGATAATAAGCTCTTCATCAAAATCTGTTGAAGCCTAATAGTTTTATCTATAATGTAGGCTGATTTCAGAAATTCAATCAAGTAAGCTTGAAGAGTGGGGCTGTTTTATATTTATTTTCAATAACTTTATTATTAAACTACCATTAATTTTCAAGCTGTTTTTATTTATTGTCAGACTTTTATATTGATAAAACCACCTCTGAAGCCTATGAAAACACAGACTGAATCACAAGGTCATGGGTGTATCCGAGATTCTTCAAATCTAGTCAACTCCCGCATGAGCCATAGGTCTCCAGACTACTCTGGGAGTATGAAAGTTATCTAAGCAACTCCTAGGTGTGGCTTTTAGATCTAAACAACCAAATTAACTTACATATCAAAATGGAAACACCACGCATGGGAGGAGTCTTCTGCTTGTGCATGCTCCCTGTCTCATTCACACTGTAGGTATTATTTTAGAACAAGCTGAAGAGTGACATTTTTCACTCCTGGTGGAATGATTGTCACTTTCGAGGTGAGAGTCTTTGACCTTACCAGGGACATAATGTAGTGTTTTGTTCGAGTACTTCCAACTGTCAATGTTTTTCCTATGACCTTCCCTGTGGTTTAAACACAACTAAACACATATTGAGTGAATGGAAAAGCCAACTATCTCACAGTGAAGGCTAGAACACAAAGTGGCAAGACACCCAGACAAAGATGTTTTGATTCAGTCAGCATCTTGGGATCTATGCAGATAGATGCTGTCAAAATAAATCAGTAAAAAATAAAATGTGATTATATTTTTACAACGAAAAGGGGAAACTTAATTCAGTTATATAGACAAAGGTTAGGAAAATCCCTCAGATATAGTAATCTCTGTTTAGCAAACACTCCTACAGACTTTAACTTCTTACAGTCCCTGTACTAAGATCTTCTCAACATCTGGATGTATCATGCATCACACCACAATGATGAAGTATAACTCTTTTTTTTCTGAATTGGAAATTTTATTTAACAATAAGATGTATTCTCAGCTGCACACTTGTTGAAATGTCATTTTTGGTTTTTTTATTACTTTTAAAAAGAAATAACAATGAGAGAGTTCCCAAACACATTAGTAGTACATTCCCAATAATTGATACAATACATATTATTGTCTTTGTAGTAGTTATTCAGAGTACAGGAAGCAGACATGATAATTTCTCTAATCATTATTAATACAAAAATTTCTTCTCATTGAACTAAGAGAAAGTAGTTGTATACATAGTCCAATATTCCATAATCATAGTGGGTTATTCGCAGAATGGGCAATGTTAGAAGCTGTTGGTTTAAGCCTTTTATGGCTCAACATACTAATCTAGCGTTACTTTTTATACTTTGTGGTTCAACTTTTCCGCTGAGTAGTTAAGGACAATTTAAAGCAAGACCTGTATAATAGAACATGTACCTACTTTTATCACATTCTATAGGGATTTATTAGAATAATAATGATTGATGGAAAATACTGACTCCAAGTTAAGTCTAAGACATTTAATATTCAGAAACAGTGATGTTAAGCTCAAGTACCTGTGTTATAAAGTAATAGTAGCACCACCCTTCTCTTCTGGAGGGTTAAGAATGTAAGTTTACAAATCAAAAATTAGAGAAAAAGAGGGCTACAAGGATAGCTAATATTTTGGCCCTAACCTTTCAAGGTCAGTGAGGACTCAGGACATAAGAGAACCTGTGCTGTAACATCCTATAAGTCGGTGGTGTCCCAAATTTTCTGTTCAAGGAGATTACGGGGCCACAGAAGAAAGAGATTGACAATGTACAGTGTGCTTAAGGAGAGTCACCTAGAGAGAAAACATTCTCTCGGGCTTTCACAGAGAGCAATCTGGTCAAGAAATGGCCATGACTCAACCAGATGGCTGACACTGACAGATACACAAAGCACTGTACACGGTTCCAAAGTAAATCTGAGGATATGTGACTGACCTTTGGAGATAGAAAAGTTACATGTTCTATGATGAAGTATTACTCTTGCTGCCTCTCTATTTTATAGGAGACAAAATCAATCCCAAGCAGTGTTAAATACACCACTAAATGACCCATCAATGCTGTGAATTCTCTGTGACTGGAACCTGGTGCCTTTAGCTTCAGAATTTTTGTTGTCAGCCACGGTACACTAGGTATCTTTTCTAAGGAAAAAAACGTTTGTATTTCCCAACAATTGAAACATTGAATTCCTATTTGCACTCTGTTTTCTGTTAACCACAGAATCAGCCATCTTCAAACTACAACACCAATAAAAGACGAGCAACAGATAAACAATCCAGACATACATTATCCAAGGCTAGCAATGGGCTTCCAGGTGCCAGGCACGTGCTTTCTCTTCAGCAATGTGACATCTGCGGCACCGCGGCACATTTCACGGACCACAGGCCTCAGCCACAAGGCCATCCCCCACCTTCGCATTCACACACTGCCTGTCCTTTGTCGCTGCCTGGAACCTCGGGACTGCATTTTACAATGTCTCCTTAAGGATCGTCCTCCACCTTCGCACAAAGGAAAGAGGAAAGTAGGGATCTCCACAGCCAGGCCCCTTCCCTGGTAGCAACACACTGGATAATGACATGCACATCTGCCCATTCACCCAATTAGGAGCTTCCAGGACACTTCAGCTCCTCTGCACTTCTTCCCCCACTGCACCCAGCAACCGTCCAAGTAGGATGCCTCACCTGCACTGCTCAGCACCCCTGTGCTACTTGGAGCCCCCTCCCGGCTTCCAGGCCTCTCCTGGCCCTATCATGCATCAGGGCTCTCCTCAGACATGCTTTCCTGAAACCCATGCAGATAATCTTGTCACCTGCTAATTAAAAAGTCTTACATTGGCCATCTTCTTCTTAGAGATTGAAACCCAAAATACTGAGTTATACCAGGTTATTTCTAATTTAACCACAGACTGTTTTTCTAACCATGTCCTCAGTTATTTCTCTCAAGCTGCTACATAAGCTTGTCACGTCAACAAATTATGTGCCTTAACATCTTCGCATGTACTCTTTCATTCTGGCCAGAACGTCCTGGTCCATATTTTAGCTTGACAGAATTTATTCATCTTTCAAATGATTCCTTGAACATGAAAGATTTTCCCATTTCTCCAAGCAGAGTAAACTTCATCACTACAATTTTGTATTGTTCTGAAAATAAAATTTTTTAAGTCATTCCAGATTCTAGAAGAGAAGGAAACTTCCTACAAATTTTGACACATATGAGGAGCATAATAAGTATTTATTGAATAAATATATGAAAACATTAGGTTTAACCAATCATTTTGCATTGAAATCTACTGATCAACATTAAGAGATATATTATAATCATTTATATAATTTATATGAGAATAAATAAGGGCCAGAGAGATAGCTCAGGGGCATGAGTGCAAGATCCCAAGTTTGATCCCTAGTTCAAAAAAAAAAAAAAAAAAGGAGCCGGGCATGGTGGCGCATGCTTGTAATCCCAGCACTTGGGAGGCTGAGGCAGGAGGATCGATGCGAGTTCAAGACCAGCCTGGGCTACAAAAGTGAGCTCAAGGTCAGCCTGAACTGCAAAGTAAGACCCTGTCTCAAAAAGACAAAAAAAAAGGGGTGGGGTGGGGATAAATAGAGACATATCTCATTTTGCATATTTCATGTCAATAATTCCTTTTGGTTGGAAAGACCGCAATTTGTAGCACGCATAATGATGAGAGTGTGAATATGTTAAGAGTTTCATGAGATTCCAAAACATCCTCTACTCTCTTCTCCTCATGTGTTCTGATAGCCTTGCCCTACGGAAGGGAAGAACAAATTTCTAGTCAAACGTAAATGGCGCAGGCTGCTCATGCCAAGAAGGAAGAGCTACTCATGTGGAGTTCACAGGGACAGCATCGGGGATGTGCCGGGAAGACATGTCGACTGCTGCGGGCCTGCTGCAGGTCGTCTGCCTGCCACGTGGGAGGCTGAGCGCGGGCTGCATGCCCTGGACAGCTCCTGACACAGCTCTCCATGTACATACACTGCCCTGTGCCACCTGCACGTACGAGCGGCTGCTGCTCGGTGCTGTGATCCCTCCCTAGAAATCCAACTAGAGAGAAAACAATGGCACACAAAATATTTTGTCCGTATTTGCATAAACTCATCTGCATATTTGGATCTGGAAGCTCTTGCCTGTACTCAGGACTCCTGAAGGTGAAGAAGGTTGCAGTTATCGTGTGGACCTCTAGATGGCGATGCTGCGCTAGCTTGACATTTGCACTATTTTATCCACTTCTAGAGTTACATTTTATTGTTCCCAGGAGAGCCAGGCATGGTGGGATTGACGCCAATTGCTTAGAGAGGTGGAGAAAATCTTTACTTAGGTGTCCTTAGTCATCAAAGTAGAACACTATGCAGTAGAAGAGTCAATGGCTGTATTTAAAAACCATAGAGTGTTTACTAATTTGTATACAAATAAAAGATAAAGTCATTATGTTTAATATTTCTGCTGTATAATTAACTAATCTATTTTGGTGCAGGGATTCATAGCGATCCTCTGTTTTCAGCCTTCCCTTGTTGGCATTACAGGCCTGCAGCACCACACCTGGTTTCTGTGGCTGGCAAGAAACGGGAACAGCCAGGGTTTCCTGGGCTGACACGGTATGCGTTACTGGGCATCGCATCGAACTGAGGACCATGCGCTTGCCAGGCAGGTCCTTAGAACGCCGAGCTATTGCCCCAGCTTTGCTAACGTATAAGCATGGAAAATGGCAAACTCCAACGTTCGCCGCTTGAACACACGCTCGCAATTCAGCTTGACCAGCTGAAGACGCACGCCCACCGCGGCAGTGCTTTCCCCAGAGACCTGGTGCTGCGAATGGGAAGGCGGCGAGAGCCCCACACTTCCTCATGAAGACGACGGAACTTCATGATTTCCTTTTTCTTTCTTTGTATCGTAGGGAATGGTCCACAGGATGTTCAGGGCCTCACTACTAGATTACACTCAGAATGATCCGCCTGATTACAGCCTTCCGTGAGCTGGGATTACAGGTGTGTGCCACCATGCCCAGTCTCACTTGCCATCTCAGTGCACCCTGTGGGCAGGGCCAGCACTGCAAGCGCTTTAATCCGCTAAGCTCTTTGGCTGGCCCTAAAAGTTGAGTTATTTTTTTTTTTTTCGTTTTGTTTTGTTTTGTTTTTTTCTCTCGTTGGCTGGCTCGGGCTGCCTTAAGGGCGGGTCTGGGGCTTAAAGTGCCTTCCCCTGCCTGCGCAGGCGCTTAAACCACTGAGCTAAGCTAACCTGAAAGCACAGACCCCCCCCCCCCCCCTTTTAATGACTATCAATCTTTGAATAGCAAGCTAAGGGTATTCTGCACTACTGATCTCTGACGAAAAGGCTGACGATGTAATAATTAGCAAGAAAAATGAACATCTGTGGCTCTAGTACTTAGTCTTGGCGCTAAATACAGGAATGAGCTTCATTAACTGTGATTTACATGTTAGAGACCTCAGAAACCTCTTGGAGATTCTTATGACCATTGCCTAATTCATCCTGTGTATGTAAGTGCATGGTTTTGACCCTGCCATGTTTCCTAACTTTTCTGTTTGCTGTCTCTTCGTTGTTTTATCTTTAAGTTCTTCATTTCCATTCAGATATGTTATGCCTCTCCATTTTTATTTCTTCTATTGTTTTCTTATAGTAGGGAGACTATAAGATATTTACACACATAGGTCTGGCTTATCTCACTTATGAGTATATGTTCACGATACACCCACTTATACATGAAGCCTTCTAATTTCTCATTCTTTAAGCTGAGTAATATTCCATTTTATAAAAACGCCACATTTTTTTGAAGCATTCTTCAGATGATGGGCATTTTGGTTATTTCTAAGATCTAGCTATCTACATTATATGCTTTCCCAACATCCATATTTTTATTTTCAAAAAGGAAAAGATACTACATTGATAAGCAGCAATGGAAATCAGTTCTTTTTTTTTTTTTTTTTTTTTTTTTTTTTTTTTTTTTTTTTTTTTTTTTTTTTTTTTTTTTTTTTTTTTTTTTTTTTTTTTTTTTTTTTTTTTTTTTTTTTTTTTTTTTTTTTTTTTTTTTTTTTTTTTTTTTTTTTTTTTTTTTTT
>PVJA010038694.1:0-19613 GCA_004027025.1 Myocastor coypus
GGCACTAAACAAAGTTGCCGAATTCTTCGCCAGATACTTGAGGAAATCATGAAGGTAATTCAGTAATAAAGCAAGGCTCTTCTCATCCAGAGGTGTATAGGCCGACATTGCTCCAATTCGTACAAATAATCTCAGTAGATGTGGTGCTCCACACACCTGGGACATGGGTGCATCAGGATGATCAGCAAGGATCTCAGCGTACTGTGGTCTCTCAGATTTGTAGAGGAGCTGAGTGCCCAGCATCACATTGAAGTATTCTTTTATTCCTGCTACAACCTCATTAACAGCATACTCCTTATTATCTTGTTTCCTCGAGATTTCTTATAATGTGCATAGTCTTCTAGAATGGAGTCCACATTCTTCTTGGCAGGAAGATAAAAGAGCTGCTTCTGTCTGGTAATTAGGTCCCAGTCGTCAACAAGCCATGGCTTTAACTCCTCAGGGATCTTTACTTTAACTTCAACTCTGTTCATAAATGTTTCTTCATTTTCAACAGTAGGATCAACCCGGGCCCTCTTCTTCCGAGGAGGCTGAGGTGTCTCGCTGGTACTGCCTCCATCTCCATTACCAGGTGTTTTTTGCTTGTTCTTTTTAGTTTTCACTTCCACATTTTTCTGTTGCAGACCAGAAGCCTTCTTTCCTGGAGCAGCCCCTCTCATCTTTCCCTCTGCATACTGTTCCTGATTGGCCTTTTGAAGTTCACGCTGTTTCTGCAGATTGGTGTCCACATACTTGAGTACTCTGCTTTCTGGAACCCACTCATCCCAATTTTTATTCCAACCACTGTAGTGTATAAAGTATTTTACTTGTTTGTCCTTTATAGCAACCTTTACACACTTTGCTTCATAAAGAAGAGGGCCATGAAAGCACAGTACTCCTGGAACTTTATCTCACTGATATTATCCTAGCTGTCACTGTATGTCATCTGGTCTCAGACATACACTCTGAGTTCCCTTCTCCCTCTTGTTCCTATCACACCCTCCCATACACACTCAAGAGAGTAAGAAAGCATGAGCTCCTTTCAGTGGAAATGAAAATTGACCAGTCAGATCCTCTTCAGGTCACAATATATGTGAATTTCTTAGTATGACTGCCAATGTCAGACAATGGTTCTTCCAGTTCTGGTAGGCTCAGTTTGCACTCCCAGGGCCTGAGCTGGCATTTCAAGGGACCTGTGATGTAGGCAAGTTGTGTTTCTGTTCTTCTCAAGGAGACAGTAAATATCAATTCATTCTAGAAGCATG
Organism: Myocastor coypus; assembly: GCA_004027025.1. Classification (NCBI taxonomy): domain Eukaryota; kingdom Metazoa; phylum Chordata; class Mammalia; order Rodentia; family Myocastoridae; genus Myocastor; species Myocastor coypus. Next base: position 1,245 of record PVJA010038694.1, read on the forward strand.
GCCCAGTGTCTCGACATTCTGATCTTTACCCCGGATGATTCATGAAGGTAGGGTCCTGGCTAGATATTCCTCCCATGTTTTTGTGAAACTATGAATTATTTGCTAGGACAGAGATGAGGAAAGGGGACTGTGGTGCCCACCAAACAATACTGAGAGAAGCTGTCACCCTCAGGGTTGGGCAAGCATCACTGTATTTTGCATCCTCAGTGCCTTGCCTGCTTACCACTTTGGGCATTTGTATTTATCTTATTTCAACTTTATTAGTATGAGCTATGAACGGAGCCTCAGTACAAGTGACTAGTAGCTTGTGGATTAGAGTCTGGATGCAACTAAGTGAGCCCTTTAAAAGTGTAGGCCACATAAAGACAAAATTTAGCCTGGATGATTGAGTACGCAACGGGTCTGCTTTCCACTTGGGAAAGAAATGTGGGCAATTATATTCCAAGCTTTAGGTTATCTCCTAGGATGATATCATATTATCATCCCAGCTACCTAGGATGCATCCAGAAGTCTATGTAATAAAATAATCATATATTGGCTATTGAAAATTATTTTTATGTTATATACAAATATATACATAAAAATACTTATAATAACAAAGTGAAAGGAACTCAGGATTCAAAGGGAAGGAACAACTGACACAAGGGAAAGGAGAAAAGAAAAGAAAGAAGGAAGGGGGGCTGGCCAGATAGCTCAGCGGATTAAAGCACCTGCTGAGACAGACGCAGGGACCAGGGTAGGATCCGCCATGTGTCGCGCTGGCCCTGCCCCCAGGTCATGCTGAGATGGTGACTGAGATGGCATGATGGCGCACCTGTAATCCCAGCTCTTGGGAGGCTGAAAACAAGAGGATCACTACTAGTCCAATCTGTGTAGTGAGACCCCGTAGACCCTGTATTAAATACATTTAAAAGAAAGAAGAAAGAATGAAAAAAAAAAAAAGAAATAAAGAAATAAAATAGATATACACTCAGGACACCTTGGATAATTGTACTGCTGATTTCTTTTTTTTTTTTGATGGGACTAGGGTTCGAACTCATGTCCTTGCACTTGCCAGGCAGGCACTTGTGCCACAGAGTTATCTCCCCAGCACCCCCCTGTACTGCTGATTTTTTTTTTCTTGTTTCAGAACTTTTGTTTGTTTATTTATTTATTTTTATGGCTGGCTCAGCCTGCCCTGAGGGCAGGGCTGGCGCAGCATGTGGTGCTGGGGATCGAACCGTGGTCGCTGCAGCCACCCAAGCTTTCCTAAGCAGGCACCTTAGACCACTGAGCCATCCTGCTGGGGCCCCCTGTACTGCTGATTTCTATGGTCTTTTTTTTTTTGTATTTTTTAAGGGAAGGGTCTACAGAGTGTTCAGGGTCTCACTACTAGATCAGACTTGTAGTGATCTGCCTGTTTACCGTCTCCCAAGAGCTAGGATTACAGGTGTGAACCACAACACCCAGTCTCAATTGCTGTCTCAGGGTACCCCAGGGGCAGAGTCAGCACAGCAGGTCTGGGGATAAAACCCCAGGCCCCTGAACCTGCTTGTAGGTGCTTTAATCCACTGAGCTATTTGTCTGGCTCTCTTACTGGTCTATTGAAAGGAATAGTAAATGCTTAAAATTTTTCTCTTCTTAATTTTTTGACCAGCTTTTTTTTTTTTGTCTTTTTGAGACAGGGTCGCGCTATGCAGTTGGGGCTGGCCTTCAGCTCACTTTTGTAGCCCAGGCTGGTCTCGAACTCACACCAATCCTCCTGCCTCAGCCTCCTGAGTGCTGGGATTACAGACATGAGCCACCACGCCCAGCTTTTGACCAGTTTTGAATGCTTATATCTGGTAATCTGAACAACTAATTTGAAGCTAACAATAGGCAATATAACAACCATTAATGAATTCCTATCATTTTATTTAGTGAAATTCTGTATCACTTCTAATTTTTTCTTACTATTGTTTATTCCCCATGAATAGAAGACACATGTAAATGGTAGTACATTGTTCATTATTAAATAATTTTGTAGACTTTAAGTAAGCATGTAGACAATATCATAATAAATCCAACAAACTTACAAAACTGTGCGTAGAGCATTCCCAAACTAGTTAGTATTCAACATATGTTTAAGAATAAGACCAGAAGAAAATACAAAAGATGTTAACTTCTAGATTTGCAGGTTGTAGGTGACCTTTTATGTTTTTTAAATTTCTCTCTAATGTTAAAAAGTTTAGGAGACAGTATTTATTCATTCTAGAAATGTGTGTGCTGGTGGTGCATTCCTACAATCTCAGCATTCAAGAGGCTGAGGCAGGATTACCATGAGTTTGAGGCCAGGATGGACTCTATAGCAAGACCCTGTCTCAGAAAAAGTTTAAATAATGGTCACATTGTAAGGGGGTGGAACCAAGAGATGCAGGGAGGGAGGGGAGAAAAATGAAAGGAGTAAATAAAAAGTAATTCTTAAGACAAATGTCTATTCCACTCTCCGAAGTCAGGAGTAGGGTAAGGATTCCTATTCCTAATAACTTTTTTTTTTTTTTTTCTTATTTCAGAACCTTTGTTTATTCACTTATTTTCATGGCCAGCTCAGCCCAGCCTGAGGGCAGGGCTGGCACAGCATGTGGTGCCAGGGATCGAACCACAGTCCCTGAAGCAGCCCAAGCTTTCTTAAGCAGGCGCTTTAGACCACTGAGCCATCCCGCCAGGCAGGATTCCTATTCTTGCTACTTCTGTTTAACTGTAATAGTGGAAGTCCTTACCAGAGCAATGAGATAAGAGAAAGAAATAGAAGATAGGCAAATTGGAAAGGGTAAATGGTGCTGTTGTTACGTGCTGATAACTTGATCTTGTATACTACAAAAACAGATGAAAGAAATTGAAGAAGACACGTAAGATACACCATTTCGTGGTGTATCTAAAGATACACCATTTTCATGGTTTGGAATAATTCATATTGTTAAATGTCTTTCACCTATCTCTTTATAGCTTTTCAATGCAGTCTCTAACAAAATTTCAATGACATTTTTCACAGAAATAAAAAAGAAGGGCCGGGGAGATAGAACAGTGGAATAAGCACTTGCGTGGCAAGCGCAGGGTCTGGAGTTCAATCCCTGGTATTGCAAAAAAAAGAAAGAAAGAAAGAAAGAAAGAAAGAAAAAAGAAAATCTCAGATGTATACCAAATCACAAAAGATCTCAAATAGCCAAAACAAAATTCTAATAAAAAAGAACAAAGCTGGAGGCATCACACTACTTGATTTCAATCTATATTGCAAAGCTATACGAAACAGCATAAACAGATGACTTTCCTTTGATTAGGCAGAAACCTCCATACCTAACTTTACCCATGACAGATGAATGTAGAGTAGGTTGAAAAGTATCCCTACTCTCACAACTTGCAAATGTATACAACCATTGCCTTCCTTTCCCACATCATGTGATTTTTTTCAGGATTGGATGACAGGTCTTACTTATATATTTTTATGGCCGGCTCAGCCTGCCTTGAGGGCAGGGTTGGCGCAGCATGTGGTGCCGGGGATCGAACCGTGGTCCCTGCAGCCGCCTAAGCTTTCCTAAGCAGGTGCTTTAGACAACTGAGCCATCCCGCTGGGCCCCAGATGACAGGCTTTAAAAAGAGAGGCGGGGCCTGCCAGGGTCAACTGACCTAAAACTTGGCCTCCAAGAACCCATCCATCTTAGAGACTTTCTTCTGCTTGGAGAGCAAAAGATACTCAGTCATTGTTTCTACCTCCCAGATTTGGGCTGTTAGAAGCTCTGTTCTGATGCACCTTTGCTCTTAGTTCAGGAACTCATTTTCTCCTTAAAATAAATAGGAAGACAGTGCCTTCAAGAGGCCTCACATCCTACAAGGCCATTGGTCTTTCTGCACAGGTAAGCATGGGTAAAAGACCCTGCCCCAGTGCCTGATAGGAGCCTAACAGTCAATCAGGTCAACTCTTTGGGCAGTGGTACCCAATATTATTCCAGGACCCTTCTTCTCTGGATCTGCCCCTGCCCTCTCCAAACTCTAGATCCTTTGCAGCTAGAACAGTGGGGGTGAGTACACAAAAGCTCAGCCAGCTTCTTGTATACAACCAGCTCTTGCCAAAAGAAACATTCACACCTCTTGTCAGCATTTTCTCTCCCTGTCCAGGACACATCCCCCCTCAGCAGTACTTGGGCCCCAGTTCTGGCCTCACAGACATCTGGGCCTTGGTTTGGTGAGCCTTAGATATTGATGCCAGTAGGCTCAGTTAGGGAGCGGACAGATGATAAAGAAGCCCACGCCGCTGATCCTACACTTTGCTTAACTCACTCAGGTGCCCAATAGTTCCTTCATGTCACCCCTGCCCGAGGTGGTACCTAGGCCGTGCATCTCACAACCTTTTAACCCAGGTCTTGTCGCTATGTGGTCTCATGGCCTACCTAGCATGAGCTGCTGGGATTCTGGCCTGGTCCCTTGTGTGTCACCATGCTTTGCCCTCAACCCAGGAGTAGCAACCTCTTCCTCCTTCTCCTCACCTCACGTATGCTCTTTTTTTTTTTCCACCAGTATTAAATATTCTAGTGATATCTAAGAATAAAAATTAATACCAATCAGCTGTTCTTGCTTTGAAACTCTGTCACATATGTATGGTTACATGGTATCCTGTTTTTGTCTTTGCTTTTGTTTTTCTTGCTCTTGTTTTTACTCTTCAAAATAAAAGAAAATTATAATTAAAAAATAGGTAATATAACAGCCATTGTTAATTTGCTATTCTAGATTTGAAAATCTATAACATATACATTGTTGTATGTTACCCTGTTTCTGTCTGTGCATCTTCTTGCTTTTGTTTACTCTTCAAAACAAAATAAAATGAAATAAATTATAAAAATTAGCAGCATAGTATAGACATAAAAATAGACACATTGATCAACGACTAAGAATAGAGCCTAAAAATAAGTGTTTGCCTGACAAGTGCAAAGGCCTGAGTTCAATCCTTGGTCCTGCCAAAATAAATAAATAAATAAATAAATAAATAAATAAATAAAAAAAAGAACATATAATGAAAAACAACAACATATTTATGGCTGGTTGACTGGTTGGTTTGATACAGAGTCTCACTATATAGTGCAGGTTGGCCTAGAACTCACTTATGTAGCCTAGGGTAGCCTCATAGTCATGGCAATCCTCCTGCCTCAGCCTCCTGATTGCTAAGGTCACAGGCATGTGCTGGCCACACCTGGCTTGCCATCCTCTTAATAAAGGGGGTTGGGAAAACTGAAGATTTATATGCAAAAGAATGGAATTAGACCTTTATCTCACACCATGTATAAGAATCAATTTAGGGGGGATCAACCAAATAGCTCAGTGGATTAAAGCGCCTGCAAGCAGATGTAGGGGCTGGAGGTTTGATCCCTGGGCCTGCTGTACTGACCCTGCTCCCAGGTTGTGCTGAGACTGGGCATGGTGGCGTGCACCTATAATCCCTGCTCGTGAGAGGTTGTAAGCAGGTGGATAACTATGAGTCTGATCTAGTAGTGAGACCCTGAAAACTCTGTAGACCCTTCTCTAAAATACAATAAGAAAGAATCTATTCAGGCCAGCCACAGTGGTGCTTGCCTGTAATCCCAGAACCTGAGAAGATGAGGCAGAACTGCCATGAGTTCAAGGCCCGTCTGATGTATGTAGCAAGTGTCTCAAAATAACAAAACTAAACAAAAAGAATCAATTCTAAATGTAATAAAGACTTAGATGTGAGCCGGGTGTGGTGGCTCACGCCTGTAATCCCAGCACTTGGGAGGCTGAGGCAGGAGGATTGGTGCAAGTTCGAGACCAGCCTGGGCTACAAAAGTGAGCTCAAGGCCAGCCTCAACTGCATAGTGAGACCCTGTCTCAAAAAGACAAAAAAAAAAAAAAAAAAAAGGCTATAAAACTACTAGGAGCTGGATGTGGTGCAACACGTCTGTAATATCAGCACTGGGGAGGCTGAGGCAGAAGGATTGCCATGAGTTCAATGCCACCCTGGGCCATATAACAAGACCCTCACTAAAAGAACAAAACAACAACAACAAAAATCTAGAGAAATCCACATGACAGTGATTTAAGCAATATTTTCAGATTTGACCCTAAAACCTCAGGCAACAAAGCAAAGTACACAAATGGGATTGCATCAAACTAAGAAGGTTCTCCATAGCCAAGGAAACAACTGACAGAAGGAAGATAGCTATCCAACATAAACAAGGAAGTCAATTCAATGGCAGGAAAAAAAAATCTGAGGATTTTTCCTTTCCTCCCTCAGGTTTTCAAAGGGCAGACCAGAGACTGGCATGGTGACACACTGTGTGATCCCAGCTACTTAGGAGGCTGAAGCAGGAAGACTATAAGTATGAGTTCAGGCTGAACAACTTAGAAAAATCCTGTCAAAAAAAAAATTGAACAGGCTGGGAATGTAGTTCAAATACAGGGTGCTGGGTGTCTGAGACCCTGAGTTAAATCCTCAGGTCTGGGGACAGGGTGGCTAGTTCAGCCCTGAGTGCTTGTAGTGTGAGCTTTCTGGAGGATGAGGCGGAGGGATTGCTTGTGCCCAGGAGTTAGAAATCAGCCTGGGCAACACAGAGACATCCTATACCCCCAAATTGTTTCAAAAGCCTAGGGAATGGTAATTTTCAGCTGTTAATCAGCTGAAAAACGAAAAAATGCTTAGTATCTCTAATAACCTGACAGATGCGATTTTAAGCCACAGTGAGGTATTTCTTCGCTCTTGCCTGAATGGCCATCGTCAAGAAGACAGATGATGAGGGCTGGAGGAGATGAAAAGGGAAAAGGGAATCACATTTCCTGCTGGTGAGATGTGAGCTGGCCCGGTTGGCCTCTAAAACCATTTGGGTGTTCTTTGAAAATTAAAAATGGCATGGACCTTCTTCAAAAAGCTGCACCTACCATTTGAGCCAGCAAGCTCACAAGCGAGTGTACAGCTGAAGGATTTGAATCCACTGCTTGAAGGGCTGTCTGCATTCTGGGCTCACTGCAGCTCTGCTCATAAAGGCCAGCTGAAGGGCACTACCAAAATTCTGTCATGGGATGAGTGGATAAAGATGGCATGATACATGTATGCACTGGGACGCCACTCTTTAAAGGAAGGGGGACTATGGGCCTGCGAGATAGCTCAGTGGTCTAAAGCAACTTCCTTAGGCAAGTTTAGGCAAGCACACAGAGACTGCAGTTCAGTCCCCAGCACTACATGCAGCTCCAGCCTCGTTCCCAGGGTGGCCTGAGCCATCCACAAAAGGAAAAGAATGAATAAATTAAGCAAACAATAATAAAAGAAGAGGACTGTACTGCATGCGACAGCACAGATAAACCTGGAAGACATTATGCTAAGTTCAGTAAGCAGGCACAGTGACACAAAGAGCTGAGCCTCTCAGTCTCCTTACCAGGCAGAACTCTAACTGCCCTGCAAGTGCCTGTTCTTAAATGACTGGAAGAAGTCTTGTGGGGTATCTGACCACATGCTTAAATCTGAGGTCTGAAAATAGACTGACCCAAATGCCACATGGTCTCACTTTTTCCTGTGGAATCTGAAACAACTAAACTCATAGAAGGCTAGTGACTGGAGATGGGGCTGAGGGAAGAAGCCTGTCAAAGGGTACAAAACTGCAGCTGGACAAAAGGAATGCAGTTGTGAGATGTCACATAGTGTGGTGACTAGAGCTAGTCATTTGTATTTTAAAACTAAAAGAAGACCTTTCCAATGTTCTCACTGTAAGAAAATGGCATTTGAGGTGGTGGATACGTTTTTGTTTTATTTTGTGGTTCTGCAGGTTTACACTCGTGGGCCTTCAAACTGAGCTGTGTACCCAGCCCTTTTTTATTTTTTACTTTGAACCAGCATCTTGGTAAGTCACTAAGATGTCCAAGCTGGTCTTGAACTTGAGATTCTTCTGCCTTAGCCACTCAGAATGCTGGGATCACAAGCTTGTGTAGATATGTTGATTAGTTTAATTTAATCATCCCACATCGCATACACACATCACATCGCTTTATATCCCATTCGTATAAGCAATTATAATTTGTCATGTTACAGTGAAATGTTAAAAATTAAAATTTGAAAAATTGAAGTTTAAAAAATAAATTAAAAATCATTTCTGAAACAAAGGCCATTTTCATTCTCTGGGATTGTCTAATCCCTGGCATTTGCTAATAGGTCACCATTCTAACTCTGGCTTAGAAGACAGGCAGAGAAACATTTTTATGCCAGCCAGTAGCATTCATTCCTGTTGCCTTCAATTCCTATGAGCATATCTGATGCAAATAATCTCTGCGGCTGCACAACTCCACTAACCATGCTCTTTGCCCAAGCACCTGCTAAACTTTGGTGCACACAGTGTGATTTTTCGGGGTCCCAGACCTCCCTGAGACCACTGGGTATTTCAGGGCCTAGTTCTCTGATATTGTAAGAACAGCTCAAAATCGGCCTGTGAGTTTCAGCTCACCATTCAGAAGCTCATACGTGAGGGCCTCTCTCAAACCCCAGGGGGGAATACACCAGGAGCAAGACACACGGCCCTCCTGCTGCCCAAACTGCCAAACCCTGGAACCCTTTTCATATCAATTGATCTTTCAGACCCTTCAAATTTACATGCAGATAGAGAGGAAACTAAAGTTGGATTTGGAATTAAGGCTGATGCTCAAAAATCAGATCGCCACGATTTCCTCCTCAGCAAAGATGCCTTAGAGACAGCCCGTCAGGTTGTCCCCGGTGCCCTATTTTATTGATCAGTGCCATGCAAGCAGGTGTGCAGCTCACACAGAAGCCAGTGCTGCCCTCAGAGCTGCTCAGGTGAGGCTTTGCACGCAGCGGCAGGCAGGGAGTCGCCCCTGCCTAAGCCCCATCTGCGCAGGCTGGTACGGACCAGGCAGCACGTACAGTGCCAGCAGCCCCGGTCCTGCCCCCTCCCAGTGTACAGGTAGGAAACAATTTAATAATCATTATAGCCACACAGCTTGAAAAAAAAATTTCCAGCTTTTTTTAAGGTTAAAAAGGAACCCACAGGCATATCTCACAAACAATTAAAAAATAACCATCATTCCCACAGATGGAAAGGTTCTCATTAGTGAATTGAGAACACACAGATTTGTTCTAATGCATAGATTTGTTCTAGCCATAGGATGCAGACATCAAACTGCTCGTGATTTTTAAGAAAAATGTGCATAACCTTTTATTCAGAATCTGTCTTTCACCCAGGACAGATAATAAAGAATTTAAGAATATTTTATGGTAATAGCTAATACTGCATCCATGTATATATCCATAATTCTAACTCCTAAAAAGACACAAAAGAGGAGAACAAATAGAAAAGGAGGATAAAGGCGTCTGCACAAAACATGGCAGCTGGAAATGAGGTTTGGCTTCCGGAACAATGCTGAACGCCCACTTAGAACATCCTCTTTCCCAGGTCCCCTGTCCCCAACGCGCACTCACCTGCCTTTCTTAGACATCTCGTGGACTTCTCTTCCTGGCCAGTGCACTCTGCTCTCGGTAGCCAAAACCCAACCCCACCACAAAAGGAAGATGCCAAATTTCATACTGTGGACAGCCACCATCGGTTTCCAAGCCCAAACAGTTCTCTTCCCGAGACCGCGGAAATCAGACGGATGTTCCTTTTCTTTCTTAAGCCATTATTGGTCTGTTTGTTAGTGGGAGGATGTTTACTCGTGCAAAAAAAATCAACCAGCAGTATGTAATCTGGTGAGCAGGAGAAAGCAATTTCCACTAAACCTATAAATCCTCCTACGTCAGATGTCAGGGATTTTCTGAACAGAGGTTGAATTTCTGTGTCCCTGAGAACAATTATCTTGGCTGATCTAAATTAGTTAATCATCAAGTTGTGATAAATGTGTTGGTAAAGATCTGTTTGTTTGTTTGTTTGTTTTTGCCTATTAAATAAAAGAAAGTAAAAGTGGCTCAAAGTAATTTCCAGAATTTAAAAGGCCCAAGGCGCTGAACTGCTTGGCTGCTGCCACGTTAATGAGCTCCTCCCCAGATCTATTTTAAGCTGTCAGCCCTTACTATTTGCAGGGCTGAGGGCTGGATTCGGACAGCTGCCCACCCTCACTCTGAATTGGGGCTGAACCCCTAGACTTTCAAGGTTCTATTGGTACCTGGCAGGCCACTGATATGGAGACAGAGAACAAGTAGAGGCTAAAAATGTTTTCCTTTTTTTTTTTTGTGAGACTGGGGTTTGAACTCATGACCTCGCTCGCACTTGCCTGGCAGGCACTTGTGCCACAGAGCTATCTTCCCAGCCCCCAAGGCTAAAAATAAACAAACTTGTTCTGTGAAGAAAGAACTAAATTTTCTTATCAGTTGCATTATTCTTATGAACTCCATTCAAAAATACTGGCAATAATTGAACTATAATCATCAAGTCTGTTCTGTACCAATGGCTTTTTCTTCCCTTTGATACTTGCTGAAAGACTGCAGTAATTTATCTACAGGCTTAAATTTGTGTCTTCATCAAAAGATGGTCTTGGGCTTGGGAGATAGCTCAGTGGTCTAAGTACTGCCTGGCAAGTGCAAGGATCCGAGTTCAATTCCCAGTACCACATGTCAAGTTAGTAAACTGGGCATGGTGGTGCATACTTGTAATCCCAGCCCTAGAGAGGCTGAGGCAGGAAGATCACTATGAATCTGATCTGTGTAGCAAGACCCTATACCAAATAAATGAAAGTTGTTTTATTTTTTAAGTTTTAGAAAAAGTCTCACAACCTCTGCTTTCCAAAGTGTGAGCTACTCGGAGTTCAATTGACATGCCTTTGATAACATCCAAACTATATGGGTGAACCAAGTAAGGATTCCTAGAACTCTAGAGCTGAAAGACAGACAGATTTACAACTAATCCAGGGTCCCTCAGAAGAACTGAGTGCTGCTATCACTGGGAGGTGGTTGAACATATCTCCCACAGGTCCAGATGCTGGAATCTTGGCGTCCAGAGCGGCAATGTTGAGTCAGTAGGACCCTAAAGAGCAAAGCCTAGCAAAAGGTAATCAGGTCATGTGCAGGGGCTACCTTCAGAATGGCTTGAGGTCGATGTCAAGGGACCCTACTGGCTCCCAACGGGGTAAATTATTATAGTAAGAGCAGCCTGGTCCCTGAATCTCTGTTGTCTTCTGTCTAATGGCAACACCATTCTCCTCACCTCTTGCCTGTTTTTACCATGGTGCCACCTTCCAAGTTGCTATATGGCTGGCAGGCCCTCGTCAGAGGCTGAGCTGGTGGGTTCTCCTGACCTTGGACTCTCAGCTTCCAAAACAGTGAACAAAACAAGGCTTTAAAGAAAAGATACATTACTCAGATTTTTTTTGTGTGTGTGTTACAGCAACAGAAAATGGACTAACAATTACAGCAGACTACAAGAATTGATGAGGGGAATTGTATTGAGCGTGTTTAGAGCATTGTTGATTTATTTTATTTTATTTTATTTATTTATTTTTTTTTTTTTTTAAAATATGGAACACTTCACGAATTTGCGTGTCATCCTTGCGCAGGGGCCATGCTAATCTTCTCTGTATCGTTCCAATTTTAGTATATGTGCTGCCGAAGCGAGCACTGTTGATTTATTTTAAAGTTTTACTTCCTAGGTGTGGAAGGAGCCCTTCCTCTTTCTTCTTATGCTATCCAGAATTCACAATCATTTAGTAAATTCTGTTTTCATAAATTAAAATGCAACATTTTAAAATAATATGATTCCCCAGGGCCGGGACTGTAGCTCAATAGCATAAGCGCCTGCCTGGCAAGTACAAGGTTCAGAGTTCCATCCCTGGTACCTCAAAAAATGAACAAAATATATTATGATCCCTGCTGATGTGGCCCACTGCCTCCAACTGAGGAATGCACCATCTCTTTCCACTTCATGGTGGTATAGTTGTTCGCATGCATTCGGCAAGCGTCTGTGTCCTTTGTGCCAGTATACAATCGGAAGAAGCAATTATGCCATCGAGGCTTGCCCAGAAATGTCATGTATGAAAGTGACACTCATTTAACCAGGCATTTTAAGGGATAATTTTAGGGGACATTTTAAGCTATTTTAAGGGACAAAGTTTGGCTGAATTTATGGAGTTCATGTCTACAAAATTGGCTTAGACCTGGGTATAGAGTCCAGACTCATAGGCAGTAAGGAAGATCACCTCTGGGCAAAACTTTGTCTTTTAGAAAGCCTGGGTGGCAGGGAGAATTCCCAGAGTAAAGTTTCTGGAGCTTTGGAAGCTTGGTTTCCTAGTCTCAGTAGGATACGAAGCAGTAAATTCTTTTAAAAGACCAGTCTCCAGGGGTTGAGGAGTTAGTTCCGTGGTCTAAGTGCTTGCCTGGCAAGCACAAGATCCCAAGTTCGATTCCCGGCACCACATGCCACGTTGGCCCTGAAACTGGGCATGGTGATGCGTGCCTATAATCCCAGCAGTGGAGAGGCTGAGGTAGGAGGATCACTATGAGTCTGAACTTCATAGCAAGATCCTGTATCGAATAAATACATTTAAAGTCCAATCTAATATTCCTTGTGGTAGCTCCTAGACACAAGCTAATTTGAAATTGTTCAATACTATATGGCTCTAGATTTTGCAAAATCGGCTGATAGAAGCCTCTATGGTGATGACACTCTTTGACAAAGCTATGGAAGAAACCAAATAAACCTGAGGTGAACAACCTGTGTGTGCATGTGTGTTCAAGTACTCCTTGTCTTTAAACCATATGTAATCACAAAGAGAAGGAAGGGTGTCTTCCTTCATTGGCTTTAAAATGGGCAAGAGAGGCCTGGGAATATAGCTCAGTGGTGCAGTGCCTGCCTGGCAAGCATGAGGTCCCGAGTTTGATTCCCAGTATCTCCCTGACTACATAAACAAATAGATTTAAATAGGCAAAAGAGGTGACTGAATGTCCTTTCTGTAGAATGCTAAGCCCTGTCCAGATCTTCCCAGCATTGTCTGATTTTTATAGGATGTGTGTTTCCGATTGTCCTTGACTAGGCTATTTCACAACTCTGTAAAGGCAGACATTGATATTAATGCATACCTCTCCTGTGTGGAGCTATACAAATGTCCTCTTTTGTCTGATAGAGAATATAAATCTCTGTAAATTAAACCTTCTTCATTTGTAGCATCTTACCAGCCCCCTCACTCATTAATGAGTTAAATAAAACTTTGAATAATGTGTTCATTTTGTAAGAACCTGAGAGTTCTCTTGTATAAGTCATCTTTAATGGGACTGTCAAGAAATAAAGGCAGAGCACATGATGTGTGCAGAGGTTAAGTAAGCTTGGTAAGATCAGACAGTCTGTAGCTTACCGTCCTGAAGAACTAAGTGGCAAAGGAGAGCTACCCTAGACTGAGCACATCCAAATGTCCAGAACCGGAAGGCATAAACAGGGCATTAGGAGGGCATGGATGGATATTTGATGCCAGATCAGGAGCTAACTTTCTGTCCTGTGTAGGAGTCAGTAGCAGGGTCCAGGAACTTGGGCATAACCAAACAGAGCAAATCCAGAAGTCCTCGATCATGAATCTTTTATTCTGCCCCACTCAGGAGCTCAGCAGAGAGCTGGCTCCGCAGGTCTCAGTCAGCTCACTGGAAGGACAAGCTGCTATGAGCCTCTGGGCCTTTGCAGCAAGTCCTGTCCAGGACTCTCAAGACAGAGTCCTGAGGAGAGGGTCCCTCTGAATGGCCTCTCTTTGGGCACCAGGTGACCACACCCAGCCCATGCAGTCCCCTCCCTTTGATCTTGAGAGTCCAGAAGGCCATGTACCCTTCACTGCTCCTTTGATTCGATTATAAGCAATTTAATAAGCGTCACTTTCCATTAGCACCTCAGGCCCTACTGTGGAGGACATCTAGGTCATCTTTGTAGGACAAGGACATATGAAGAAGTTGGAAAGATGAAGTGCTGCCTGAAAGAAGCAGGTGGGACCCACGCCGAGCATATGAAGGATCTAGACAGGCTGAAGTATCACATTTCCAGATCGGTTTTTAAAACCAATTTCTTTTTTACCGAATTTGATCTCTTTCCTTTAATTAGTATGTGACAGACTCCTAGAACTTACACCTACAGATGCCCAAAGGGTAACTAAAAACAGGATATATCTTCACCTTTCTACCTTCATTTTTTGTGCCTGCTTCCATTATCTTGAAACTTTAGGTCCAATGCCTGATTGGCTCTGCACATAGGCGTGTTAATCATGTCAGAAGTGTTACTAATACAAGGCTCATGAGCGCTAACTTACCTAGCTAGCCTATCTCATCTTCCTTTGAGACTGAGGATGCTAAGATAAGAGTAACTAATTTGTCAAGATTTGTGGGAATATCCAGTTGCCGGTTTCTACAGTTCTCCAGGTCCAGACCCTTTGGAGAGTTCCTGGGAGTCTTCAGCTACTTTGCTAAGCATGTAGTCACCTTGGTTACCAGGAAAAGCAGAGCCTTGCAGTCCATTTGGCGAAGTTGCCTTCCCCCGACCAGGAACAATTACCCATGATGGAAACTGAGACAGCTCTCACCCTGCAAACAGAGCTGTGATCTCATGAAGGAAACTGATGGTCGTGTGAGGACAGTGGATGGAGTCAGGGTTCCAGCAGTTGTCAACTCGGGGGATGAATACAGGCTGAGAGAGTTCTTACCTGGCTGTCGTGAGGCTGGGTCAGGAAGGTAGGTGGAAATGGAGCTCCGGCTGTTGGTGAGTCAGGGGATGGACGCGGGCTGAGGCGGCTGCATGGCCCAGTCGGGATGGCGGGTGGAAAATGAATTGTCTCCTCAAGCAAAGAAGGCTCTTCCAAAGGCTAGGGAGATAGCTCCATGGCACAAGTGCCTGCCTGGCAAGTGCAAGGTTGTGAGTTCGATCCCAAGTCGAAGAAGAAGAAGAAGAAGAAGAAGAAGAAGAAGAAGAAGAAGAGGAAGAAGAAGAAGGAAAAAGAAGGCTCTCCCAAAATGTGGCAGAACCTGTCCTGAGACACACTCAACTAGCCTGAGTGTGACTGGAGTGACCTATGCAGTCAGCTATGTAAGCCCTAAGCCTTGCCTTTGTTACTGCTGTTACTCTCCTCATGGCTCAGATGAAACGTTCAGCTCCCAAAGTTAGAGGCAAGACTTATTTGGCTCACAGTTTGTAGAGGATCAGTTCATAGTTGGCTGGCTTCAAGGCAGGGTGGCGTGGCAGAGGAGAAACAGTTGGTGGCAGTTGGAAAGTGGAAGACAAGACGCAGAAGCAGCAAGCCATGGCAGCAGGCCTCTTCCTGTCAGTTATGTTTTATCCCGACTGTCCTCTCATACCCACATGGAGCACCTTCATCCTGGCATTATACCATGAATCAATCCTCGAGTCAACATTCTAGGTCCAGCCACCTCTGAAAAGCTCCATCTAGGAACTCATGAGGCTCTAGGGAGACATCTACATGCAAGCTGTAACAGTCACCCCTTTTTGTAAGACACCAAAGTTTCTGTCAACCCCTTGAAAGATAATCTTGAACCTTTTTTTTTTTGTCCTCCAGGCATGGCCATGTAGATTAAAGCTCATTTATTAGGGAGGCCCCAATAGCTCAGCATATTAAAGGGCTGGGGTTTCGATCCAAAGGCCTGCCGTGCCAGCCCTGCCCCTGGGGCACACTGAGACAGCAATTGAGACTGGGCATGGTGGCACATGTTTGTAATCCCAGATCTTGGGTGGCTACAAATAGGCAGATTACTATCCAATCTAGTAGTGAGACCCTGAACATCCTGTACTTTCCCTACCAAAAGTATAAGAGCCAGGGAGATAGCTTAGGGGCACAAGTACCTGCCTGGCAAATACAAGGTCCTGAGTTTGATCCCCAGTTACACACACATGCACGCGCACACACACACACACACACACACACACACACACATACACACACACACAAAGTGCAAGAAAGAAAGAAAGAAAGAAAGCAAGCTCATTTCTTGCACTTCACTGCAGTTCATCTCCTTGATTGATGTTTTTGAGATAAGGCTGGGCTCTGTGGTCCTGCCTGGCTTCAGATTCATACTCCAGCCTCCCAAATAGTAGGATTACAGGTGTGCCCTGTCATGCCTGACACTTGATTTGGTGTTTTGAGACAAATGCCTGAGTCTGGTCTGCTAGAATCGCTAGAGCAGGGCTTTGCCTAAAAACTCTGGTAACAAGCATGCTCCTCTCCTCTCTCCCTCTTCTCCTTATTTCTTGGTCATCACAGTCTTCTCACACCAAGACAGGGCATTCAGGGGAGGAGGTCCTTCAGTGGAAGGAGGGCCTGGCAGTCCTTGACTCTAGCTGACTTTTGCATGGTCCTCAAGTGTCCCCAACCCAACTCTGCACACAAGGCACTAGCCGCTGGTTGGGTGAATGCAGACGTCACACCCGACCTGGTCCTGGACGACAGCCCCAGGTGCTCATTGGTTGCCTTCAAGTTGCTCCCACTAGCATATTTCAAAGTGCAAACACACTCATGTTCCCTGCTTTCTGTTCCTCAGCATGGTCTCCCAGTATTGGGCTGGACTTGGTCACTCAGGGAATTAGGGGCAAATGAGAGAGGAAAGGAAAGGGACTTGATGCAGCAGTGACCAGGAGAGTCTGCTCTCAGTCCCTCATGTAGCTGCGTCTCAGCCTTGTCTGGCCTACAATGTAAGCTGCAGCTGCAGTTGAGGCATTTGTGTCAGACGGCTCGCAACACTATTGAGGTAAGCACCTTGTCAGAAGGCAGGATTTACTTTGTACCAGTTTTAGAGGTTTTACTTCGTGATTAGTTGACCTTGTTACTTTGGGTCCGTGTCACTGCATCAGGACAGGAGCACACAGTGGAACAAAACCTCTTACCTCATTACTAGGAAGCTCAAAACGAAAGAGGAAGAGGCGAGGATTCCACAGTCTCCTTCAAGGGCACAGCCCGATGACCTCAAGACCTCTATCAAGGCCCTACCTACTAAAGGGTCCAGATAGCATCAGAAGCAGGGGACAAAGCCTTTAACAGATGGAACTTTGGGTGACATTTAAGACCTAAAATATAGCAACATTCAAAGATCAATAAACAGGATATATTTAGATTTCATGTACAGCAATGAGTAGTCCCCGGCTGATAGAGAAATCTGCTTGTGGGTGAAGTTCCTTCCCTCTTGTCCCTTACGTACGTGGTTCAATTCCAACCTTCACCCTGTGACAATCTAGGCCATGGAGAAAAGGCAAAGAGAAGAAATAAAAGAGGAGCCACTTCAGCAAGTGACATGGTGGCTGTCCTCGTCACTTGTATCCATATTTCATTGGTAAGAACCTGGCCTCATGGCCACACTTAATCACAAAGGTCTAGAGAGCGCAGTCTCTAAATGAATCAGCTTCTACCTAGGTAAACTCTATCAGTGTGGAATAAAGGAAGAACAGGGTGATGAATTCTCCAATTGCGCTTTCCATTCTTTTCCCTTTGGCTTACTTCTTTTCTTGGACTAACCACTCCTACGTCAGAACGTCAATATAAAACAGGTTAAGAACAAAATGTTAGTAGCCGGGCGTGGTGGCTCACGCCTGTAATCCCAGCACTTGGGAGGCTGAGGCAGGAGGATTGGTGCGAGTTCAAGACCAGCCTGGGCTACAAAAAGTGAGCGCAGGACCAGCCTCAACTGCATAGCGAGACCCTGTCTCAAAAAGACAAAAAAAAAAAAAAAAAAAAAAAAAAAAAAAAAAATGTTAGACCGTGATAGAGGGCATGCCAGGAAGGCTGTGGTGTTCACAGGGTGCTTGCACCATTGTTCTGCATCTGCTATTTTCATTCTGTTCAGATTCTGTGATCTTCAGGCCCTTAAAAGCCCGTATGTAATGCACCCTCTTTGTCATTTCTGTCATCCTTTCCTTGCTGAGATACCAAATGGCTCCACACTCAAAGCACTTAACTTACCTAAGTTACTGAACATGGTGGTGACAACAGGCTCCGTGGAGATTGGCCACCATCTATAATAAAATATTCATGACCAATGGGAAGATTAATAAATTAATAAGAAATTCAATTACTTACAGTTAATTGTTTTGATCAATCATACAATGCTAATGATCTATAGCTCATTAAGCTCAGATCTTGATAGTAGAGCCTTAATTTTATCCATACATTTTTAACTCATAAGCACCACCATGAACTTTCTGTCTGACAACTAGTAAAAATAATTTAGTATTTGCTGCACAAATAAACATCTGTGTCTTGTGGCCCAGTGGGATGGCTCAGTGGTCTAAAGCATCTGCTTAGGAAAGCTTGGGCGGCTGCAGGGACCGCGGTTTGATCCCCGGCACCACATGTTGTGCCAGCCCTGCCCACAGGGCAGGCTGAGCCGGCCATGAAAATGAATAAATAAACAAACAAAAGTTCTGAAACAAGAAAAAAAAAAAAAAAAAA
>PVJA010038695.1:0-19626 GCA_004027025.1 Myocastor coypus
TTTTTTTTTTTTTTTTGTATCTTCCAGGGTATGAACTCTATATGTTAATGACTGCAATCTGAGCAACTATGTAGAGGGCGGCAGGGTGCAACATAGAAACCATGGTTGAATACCATTTTATTTGTTCTTTTAAATGGTTACCAGCTATAATTTCTTATTAGTATTATATTCTCTTCAAAACAAAATGAACAATATAAATTTTAAAAGACAAGTGACAAAATAATTTTTATTGAAAAGTAGAGTTGATGTTTAATTGTTTGACCAATCCTATATCCTTACATCTGGTAATCTGAGCGATACTTTTGATGACATATATACCTCATATAACAACAATTTTTAATTTTCTATTTTGGTTTTGAAATTCTGACTATTTCTATTGACTTTTGTTGTTTTGTTTTTGTCTTCTTTATTTTGGTTTTCTTTGTTGTCTTTAAATTAAAATTTCATTTTTTTATTTTTTATTGCATTTAATAAGAAATAATAATGTGACACTTGCAAAACCTGAGCAGTACATTTCCAGCATTTGACACAATGCATATTGTTGTCCTCCTAGTAGTTATACAAAGCACAGGGTGTAGATATGATAATTTTTCTAATCATTATTGGTACAAAAAAAATTTCTTTTCTTTGAACTAAGAGAAAGTAGTTATATACATAATCCAATGTTCCATAATCACAGTGGGTTACTGGCAAAACTGGCAATGATGTAAGCTGTTGCTTTAAGGCTTTTACATCTCATCATACTAACCTAGCTTTATGTTTTATGCCTCATGGTTAAGCTTTTCTGCTGGGTGGTTAATGTCAAATTAAAGCAATACCTGTATAACAAAAATGTAACTTTTGCATCTCACAAGGTCCTGAGTTCGATCCCTGGTACTGCAAAAAAAATAAAATAAAATAAAATAAAAATTTAAAAAGTAAGAGAAAAGAGTTTCAATTTCATGAGCTATGTATTAAAAACTCTATGATAATCATTATTCATATGGCATCTTACCAAAGACTGAAAAAAGTTTCCTCTTAAGACTTTTGCCTTACATTGCATTTATTTCATTGACACTAATGGAAAAAGCCAAGAAAAGAAAAGGAAGTAAAAACACACATTCAGAAAAGGAAAAACAAACAAATAAACACACAAAATCCCCAAAACACAAATTCAAGTTTATGATCATAATACTTTGACTGATTCGCCTTATTAAAAGCATGTGGAAAAACCTACTTCAATGTCACATTCAAAGACCTATTGCAATTGTAGACCTTACTTCCCAATAAATTTTTAAGGCAAGGAAACACTAAGAAATGCTACAAAGGATCAGTTGCACTTTAGATGTACTCTCCCTTTGGGTGAAAGGCCTTATGTCACTCTCTCCCTGCCCCATTATTTCACAATAAGCTCATTCTCCTTGTTTCATCCGTGTAACGCTCAAGATCACCGGACAAATACCTCAAATTGCCCCGCTTGTTCTTTCCCCTTTCTTTAAAAAAATAGATCTGGACAAAGACAAAACAGTAGCCATAATCTTTTGGGCACCCAGGCAGTATCACTAAAAACAAGAAAAATTCTGACCAACCTCCTGCCAAAGCCCAGTGTACAAGACCTGCAATCCTGCAGCAAAGATACACCTTACCAAGAGAAGCCTCCTGAGCCTCATCTTACCTGGTCGCATTACCATCAGTTCTTGGCTGTCTTAGACTTTCTCCTAAGTGTTCCTTATATTTCATAGCATATGGAATCTTGTTCCTTGGTTAGTCTTTCAAAATGTTTCAAAATTAATTTCAAAGATTCTTAGAACACAGCCAGGCAATATCAGAATGCTGGTCCTATGCTTAGTGCCAACTTGTTGTAGTTAGATTTCACAAGTTGGCAAAGTGTGTAACAGAGAGACAAAAACATTCAAAATGAAAAGACAGATTTAGGTTCCAGTTAATGATTGACCTTCTTTGCAGCCAATTCTGGCAAGTAATTTTATTTTGGTATCTTACATGTCTCAGAGAAGATGGTGGTTTTTTTTGTTGTTGTTGTTTTTTGGGGGGGTTTTTTTGTTTGTTTGTTTTTTCAAGTATTAGTACTATTATGCCACAGCTCAGATATCTGAGCTCCAAAACAAACTTTGAAAGTAAATACTATTTGTCCATTATCAGCTGCCAGCTTTTGTAAACGCATATACACACACTCAGAGAAACTCAACAATTAATCTGAAAGGCAATAAAAAAATCACCGCAGTGTAAGTATGCAATTCAGACTGCATTCTGGGAAAGTGGGATGTGTTGCCTTCCACAGGGAGCACCATCACGAGCAGCTTCTCCAGTGCTATCAATCACACATCATCTTTCCCCTCATGCCTGATTGTATGTTGTTGGCAGGAATCAGCCAGTGTGCCTTCTGAAAGCAGGACCACACTGATTCGCTTCAGCTGTGTCCTACAAATTGCTACTTAATCAACCATAATCCACCTGGGCCCCTAGCTGCTCCTCCAGTGTCTTTTGTTCTTTGTTCCCACTTGCTATGATTTATGTCTAGTTGTCCCCACAAAGCCTCATGCAGTCATGGGGCGGGGACTTCTAGAGTTTGAGACTCGACTCACAATCCACTGGAATTACATGTTTTAGTACTGATGGGATTATGGGTCTGAGTACTGCTGGGATTATGGGTGTGATCTAAGGTGGAGAGGCTCAGGTAGAGAGCCTGAATGTAATATAGAGACAGAGAAACAGACACTAGTTGTGGCTTTCTGCTCCCCTGGTTGTTCCGTTGCCTCTGTCACCATTGTTGCTGTTCCGCCACCATGAACGGCTGCTCTCTGCCATGTGCCTCTCTGCCTTGGATCCAGCTAAGTATGGACTGAAACCTCCAGTAACTGTGAGCTAAATAGACTTTTCCTTCCTTCATTTTGAGTGTCGGGTATTTCTCCCAGCAATGTGAGAAGAGTAACTAAGACAGGATTTGGTACCAGAGAAGTGGGGTCGTTGCTGTGACTAACCCGACCATGTGGATTACAAGTTTTTGGAAATGGCTTATGGGAAGAGATAGGAAAGGTTTGAAGAGGTCCTCTACTTATGAAGAGCTGGAAAAGCTTTGGCTCTTCTGTAGGGGAGATTCTAGTCAGAGCTTAGACCAGAAGACTGACAGAAGGCCTGCCTGTAAACACCAGACTGAGGAGGTTTCTGCTGGGAAAAAGCAGAACACAGGACACTGGAGTTCAGATGATCTGTGCTATGGATTGGCTGAAAGTCTGTCAGAATCTTGCTCATGCCCAGAGACTTTGCCTAAGACTGACATTAAGCATGGTGGACTGATTAATCTTTCAAGAGATATTTCAAAGCAGCAAACTATTGGGGCGGTGGCATGGTTGTTACTGGTAGCTTTTAGCCAGATTTATGTCGAGAATCAAGAGCAAAGAGTCAATCAGGATGATTTAAAATGTGAGTTTGGCCAGAAAGAAAACAACAGGAAAACTTTGGACTGCAAAGATGGAGCTGAGAGGATCTCCGTTGCTGGGAAGGAACCAGAGAATCAAAATGATGGTCTGAGGGCATCACAGTTGGTGGCAGCTCTCCACCCTTTGCAGTCCCAGAATTGCAAAGGAGATAGGCTTTGCCTTGAGAAAAAAGCTACAGTGACCCAAGTACCAGAATGGTGGCAGCAGCCAAACCAGGTTCCAAAATGACACCAGCATGGAGAATTTGCTCCTCCCAATCAAGGTCAGAGTGTTCATCAATCCAGGCACTCCACCCCTATAGTCAAGAGAGAAGGAAGCCTGGCTACTGTTCCAGCTAGCAGCAGACCTTGGCATCATCCACATGGTAGTTGTTTTAGGCGCATTCAGAATGCAGGAGTTCTGAGGTTAAAAAGGCTTTGACCCAGATTACAGAAGTCCCGATAGGCCAGGAAGTGTGCCCCTGAGAAGGAAGTGTGTAAAGCTGTGTGTGACAAGCCTGTTCAGCGGAAACTCCAGAAGTTTGGAAAAGCCAGGAATGTGGATCATGCAAAGAGGGAGCAAAGCCAGCCTAAGAGAAAAGCCATGAAAATTAACACCAAGAGTGTCATATGAGCAGATGGGTATGGAGCTCACAACTCAGTGTGGACTGTTTCAGATGCTCCACTTGGAACTATGGGATTTAATGTTTGTCCTGCTGGATTTTGGACATGTGTTGGTCCCAGTGTTTGTATTACCCTCTTGTTATAACTTTTAGAATTTTAGTGTTTATCTTATGTCTTTGAATATTGGATATGTTTAACTTTTCTATTGTATAGTGACTCACAGTTGAGAGTTTGCCTTGGATCTTAGAGGAGACTTGGGATTTGGACTTTTCAGCAATGCTGAAACTGTTGGGACTTTGGCAACTCTTCTAGATGGACTAAAATGTCTTTTGCACGAAGGGATATCTATGAGACTTTGGGGGTCCAGGGGTGAAATGTTATGGTTTATGTCTAATTGTTCCCCCAAAGCCTCATACAATCAGGTGGTGGGGACTTCTAGAGTTTGAGACTTGACTAATAATCCACAGGGATCATGTGTTTTAGTACTGATAGGATTATGAGTCTGAGTACTTCTGGGATTATGGGTGTGAACCAAGGCAGATAGGCTGAGTCAGAGAGCCTGAATGCAATATAAAGAGAGACAGACAGGCAGATGCTGGCCCTTGCTCTCCTCTTCCCTGGTTGAGCAGTTGCCTCTGTCACGATTGCTGCTGTTCCACCGCCATGACCTGTATGCTCTCTGCCCTGTTCCACTCAGCCTTGGGCCAGGCAAATATGGACTGAAACCTCCAGTAACAGTGAACTAAATAAACCTTTCTTTCCTTCATTTTGGGTGTCGGGTATTTGTCCCAGCAACGAGAGAAGAGTAACTAAGACACCGCCACAAACTGTAACTCCAAGCAGTGGTTGTATACATGATAACATATACTTGCATAAATCATCATCTGCACTGGTAGATTTGTGAAAATTCAAAATGCCTTGGTCTATTTAGATTGACATTAATTCAGCAATTACACACACACACACACACACACACACACACACAAATTCTTATTTCACTCAGTTCTGTACCAAATATTCAAAGCATGCTATAAATTCAAGGTTAATTTCACCTAATAATATGGCCTTTAGTTGCATCAGTTTACCAATGAAATCCTCAAACTCATCCTATTTTATAGCTGAATAAGACTACATTATTTAAAATAGCACATATTTTTATCCACTCCTCCACTCATAGGCATTCGAGTTTTTGCCAAGACTTAGCTATGACAAATTGCTATAAACACGGGTGCACCTATCGCTTTGATATGTTTTCAATTTTTTGGGAAAAGACCCAGGAGAGAAATAGCTGAGCTGAATGGGACCTAAACTCCTAGATTTTTAAGCAATCTTTACACGGATTTCTGTAGTGGTTGGGCTAGTGTGCACTCTCACCAGCAGTGGAGAATTGCTCCTTTTCCCCAAGAGCCCCTCCAGCATTTTTTATTGGCTGTATTCTCAATGGTAGCCACTTTTTCTGGGTGAGATGGAATCTCACTGTTACTTTAATTTCCCTGGGTGAATATCATATTGTCTCCTTAATGTGAGAAACTGAAATACAAAATCAAATCTAAAGAGTACAATAGATACTGGGAAAGGGAATGCACCTATTCAAAAGGAAGCAATTACTGAGTTGAAGAGAACAGGTGAGGGAGTGGAGGGAAAGAAATTTATCTATGTATGTAGGCGGATGGTTTGGACAGCTGTACTGTGGATATCTGCTGGTCTATGGAAAGGAGTACTTAACCCTTAATTGGCTTTGTCTCCTTTTTTACAATTCTTTGTTCTGTTTTGAACTATCCTACTAACCTGTTGTGAAGCTGTCTCATTGCTGTTTCTTTCTCATTAAAATTAATAAAGCAATGTCTGAAACAAAGATTAAAGTGATAACCAAATGCCATTACAATCACAGTCCTTACATTCCATTATCCTTTAGCATGGTAAGACAGCACTGAAGAAACACCCGAAGGGGTCTCCTGCATTTCAAATACATATTTTTTCCTTTTGGAAAAGGGCCTTGGGTCCATTTTTCTTACCTGACTTCTCTATAATCATGTTTCCCGCTGATTCATCCTTTCATTCCACAGCTCTCCTGTAGCCTTCCCTCTGGTCTGACGTTTCTAATTTCCCTGTTGGTTCTTCTTTCTTACACTCGAACAACAAACCTGCTCAAAGACCTCAATATTAGCCGTTCAGCCGTCTTAGTAATAAACTACATTAAAATTGTTCTCCCAATATATCTATCCACATGCATGACATACACCAACTTTATCCAAAACCACAACACACACACACCCTGAAATCCAGAAGCCAGGGCAAGTTTTCCAAGAGAAGCCTCCTGAGCCTCATTTTAACTGGCAGCACTTCCACCAGAATCATGATTTTCCAGGTTCTAACCAGAGTTTCCCATATAGTACAGACCTCCCTAGCCAGTCTCTGCAAACATTTCCAAATTAATTTCCAAGGTCTTACACCACACATCTAGCGACCATCCCAGCAATGGACCCTCTTCCAGTACCAATTTTGTTGCAGTCATTGTTTACAAAGGAAAAAAATTAATGCTGAGCACATAATCTACAGACTTATTTATAATATTCACCTATAGAGTCAGTTTTAAGGAATGACGGAAAACTACCTACACACTATATATATGCTTAAAGTTTGATCTGAATCACTAAAACCCGTAGAAAATCTCTGAAGAAATACAGATGAAGACAGAGAAGATGTAAGGTCCTCTTGGAGTGGCCTAAAGCATGGGACAATGTCTCCTGCAGTTCTGTATGAAAGATCCATTGCGAGAAAGTTCAAACATCAGTGCTGAAAGCTAGAAAATCTCTGCTAGAGGAGAAAATAT
Organism: Myocastor coypus; assembly: GCA_004027025.1. NCBI lineage: Eukaryota > Metazoa > Chordata > Mammalia > Rodentia > Myocastoridae > Myocastor > Myocastor coypus. The sequence continues at coordinate 6,873 of PVJA010038695.1, forward strand.
CTTTTCCCACAGGCTACACTACAGCCAAGAAGCAAAGCTATGCTCAGCCACAGTGCAGGCCCAAGCTCCGCTTTCACTGAGAACAGCGGAGAATTACCAGGATGCTGGTGATCCTTGGGTGGATTATGGCATAAATCAAGAAGAAATAGTAAGAGACATATTATAAGAATGGGACACGGTCAGCTATGCCATTTTTATCAGTGAAAAAAGGCACATTCTACACTAAGTCTTGCATTTTATTCTTTAAAAACAATAATACTCTCCAGAGGCTGAGGCAGGAGGATCGGTGCGAGTTCGAGACCAGCCTGGGCTACAAAAGTGAGCTCAAGGCCAGCCTGAACTGCATAGTAAGTCCCTGTCTCAAAAAGGCAATAAATAAATAAATAAATAAATAAATAAATAAATAAATAAATAATAAAGGAACTTGGATATGGTGTACTAGGTAAGTGACAAAGCTGGCAGAGTTTGTAATAGACGAACCAAAACATTCCTGCTGAAAGGACAAGAACACACAGATTTACGTTACAGTTAAGTGACCTACTTTGCTCTGGTGTCATGCAGGTCTCATGGGACCTGCATCATTTCATATATTAGCCCTATTGTTCCAGAGAACAAATATCTTAGCTCAGACATAGCCAATGAAAGTAACCTCTGTTTTTCCATTATCAATAAGAAGCTCTCATAAAGGCCCACACAACACTGGTCAGAGTTAAGGGAACATATGAGTTGATATTAGGAATACCAGCAGACATGCTAGTCCAATAAATTCAACAATGGACCACCTTCCCCTCCAATTCTCCCTTTATGCTGTTGGCCACCTTCTTCAGGCAGGCCTTCGGCAACCAGAAGCACACTACTTCATTTCAGTTGGGTGTTGCAAGTTGGCCAGTAATTGAACAAACATAATACATAAAACATATAAATTCATCTCCAAATAAATCTCTATAGAATTCTTTATATTCTCTTCTCTATCTTGCTTATGCTAATCTTTTTATAGCAAATACTGTGGTGCCACTGGGTTTTCAAAAGTTTCTCTCTTTGGTCCAATATTGTTTCATTTTAAATTTGGCTTTTTGACAACCACAGCAGAAGAGCACACTGACCCTGCCACTGTAAAGGAGGCCCCAGGATGAACAATCATGAAGCGGGTGTGGCAACATGCGAGGCTTCTCTGACTTGTGGCCTGAAAAATGACACAGAATTTCATCAAACAAAATAATAGGAATTCAACAATGGTTGTTGTATTGCATAACATTACGTTCAAATTAGTTGTTTAGATTAACAAATATAAGCTTGCTAAATTGATTTTTTAAAGTCACAAGAGATTAAAAAGAAGAAAAAAGGTAAACATTCACTGCTCCTTCCAATAAGCCAGTTGAAATCATTGGTAAAATTATCCACGGTATCCTGTGTGGATAGATAGATGAGTGAGAGAGAGAGAGAGAGAGAGAGAGAGAGAGAGAGAGAGAGAGAGAATAGATAGATAGATAGATAGATAGATAGATAGATAGATAGATAGATAGATAAACAGATAGACAGATATCCTTCTCTTCAATATTTCTTTTCTCCTTCTCCTCAATCCCACTGATCTTTGGTTTGAATAACTTGTTACACTTTCAGAGCATGCATGGCATCTTTAAGGTCTTATTTATTTTTTCGTGTTCTGACACTAAGGAGATAATACCACATTTGTACATATAAGTCTGATTTATTTCACTTATGATTATGATCTCCAGTTGTATTCATTTACCTATAAAAGTCTCATTTATCTTTCTTTTAATTTAGTAGTGCCCCACTCTATAAAATACCACATCCTTTTTCTCCTACCCTCAGTTGATGGAACTTTCACTGTTTCTCAGTTTCACATATGACTAACTGTACCAATAAAAACACCAAAGCATATGTATTGCTATGGCTGTGATACATTGTTACTTCTTCAGGAGAAATGTCCAGAAGGGGGATATCTGGGTTGAATGGGACCTCAAATCCTAGCTTTTTAGGAAGATTTACACTGGTTTCCATGACAGTTGTACCGTCTGCACTCCCACCAACAGTTTAGAATACTACATTTTCCCCACAGCCACTCCAGCATTTGTTATTGCTTGACCTCGGGATGACAGCCACCTTTTCTATGGTGAGATGAGAACTCAGCTGATTCCATGGAGATTTTGCAGAACATTTTTAACTTGGATGTAGTCAGTGCTAGCTGTAACACTAATAAGGTCCATGTTCTGTTACTTTGTGGCCTAACCTCCATAACCCTAAAGGCACAGTTCGTATCTTCCAGGGTTGTGTATAACGCTCCATCAGGTATGGCTCATGCTGTGAACTGAAAGAATGATTCCTTACAAAAGTCATAATGTGGTACTGGAAACCTCAGGAGATAGTACGCAGAGGTGGGGATTTCAGAAGGTAATTTAATCTGCCCTTGTGGGTGAGCCTAGTATAATTTTAACAGGGATTATGTAGGAATGAACTACATCCTGTTTCCCCTTCCATCTCATCCACCATGGGAATATATCACACTGTGGTAGGTATTAGAGAAAGACAGGTACTGGACCTTCTTTTTTCTTGTGAACTCACCAGCCTCTGCAAGTGTGGGAAATAGATTTATTTTACTGGGAAATAATTTAGAATGTTCTATTTAGTTAGCATTGTAGGGAAAAGTGACAGGCCTTCGTAGTTGTCTTTTGCAGTGGGGACCACTTGGAACGCCAAGCCTGCATCCCCAACAGTCACACACAGGGAAAAATGGAGCCTTTGTTCAAAGCTTCAAGTCTGGTAGTTTAAGAGCTTCTCTGTGCCCCAACTTTTGTAACTACTTCCTTGTAAGTATCAATTATACCTGGATCTAACCTCAGGGTTTCATAGTGATAAATTAAGTTTTCACGTAGACACCCTGAGAGACGCTTAAGTCATCCAACTACAGATACCATCAAATCTAATTGCGTCCTTTCCGTTCTGACAGTTTATCAGAGCTCCCTTTACTTTTTTTTTCATTGTTTGTAGCTTTTTAAAATTACTTTTAATAAGAAATTACAAAAAAAAAATTACAGTGGCCTGAAGAGTGTGACATTTATTTTGGTAGCCCATCCTGGAACACTTTGTTTAGCTGGAAGGCGGGTTTTCTGAATCACTTATTAACCTTTCCCCCCTTTTATTTTTCTTTTTTGCACCATCATTTGCTCTGCTTTTGCTTCCATTTGTTTCCGCTTCTCAATCTGCATTTTACGTTAAGTAAGAAGTTGATCCGCAGCAGTTACACCAGTTGATACATTGCACATTGCTGTGTTCTTATTACTTGGCCTGAGCAATAGGAGCACAAGGCACTGTTTTCAAGGTACTGACAGAAGGCCATTGTAAACCTATTTTAAGTATTTAGCACTTTCTTCTCTTGCTCTTTCCTCTGTCACAGTAATCCACCACCAATGGTAGCCATCATTTAATCAGTTTCATGGTTTGTCCTCTTTCACTTGAAAGAAACTGATCTGGGAGGGAATATCCTCAAGTATCTAGCCAGAATTCACATCAGATATGGAAGTCATCTAAGGAGAAATGTGGTGGAGACTTAGCACAGAAGAGAAATCTAGGTAAAGACAGGCAGAAATGTGACGGATGGGACACGGAGTAGTTATTTCTCTCTCGTGGAGGAGATAAAATACCTGATGCACAAAACTGAATGATAAAAGGTGTAATTAGCTCCAATTTTGAAAAGATTTTGGTTTATAATCAGCTGGCTCCTAATGGCAAAAAGGCAACGGTTCATGGTAGTGGAAGAGTTGCCATAGCAACAGCCGCACTGCGGGGAGGGTGATCTTGCATCCCTCATATGCCTTATGTTGGACACAGGCTATGAATGCTAGGGCGGATATTACATTTCTACCATCTCTGTGTCTCTTTTTCATAGGCTAAATAAATATGTTTACCAAGAAAAACCCCTGCTAAGTAAATGTTAAAATGTTATAACTGCAATTCCTATGGTGAAGACAAAAGACATTAGCAAGCTGTCTTTAAAAATCCTGTCCCAGGGCTGACCAAATAGCTTACCAGATTAAAGAGCCTGCAAGCAGGTGCAGGGGCCAGGGGTTCGATTCCCGGACCTCCCTTGCCAGGCCTGGTCGTGGGATGTGCTGAGACAGCAATTGAGACTGGGCGTGGTGGCACGCATCTATAACCCCAGCTCTTGGGAACCTGTAAACAGGTGGAGCACTACGAGTTCAGTCTAACAGTGAGATCCTGAACACCCTGTAGATCCTTCCCTAAAATACAAAAACAAAAAAATAAAAACCCTGTCCCCCATGACTATACGGGGCTTTGGAGAGACATTCAAGCACAAACCATAACTATAAGATAGTCAGAAGCTCGTGAAGGACAAGGCAAGACCCACCTTTGAAACCTACAGGGGAGCAGGACCCTATCCATATGGTCATTCTAACAAACGGTGACTTTCTGATGTAGACACCTGGCCCTTGGGAGATGTAGTTTTTAGCCAGCATTACGTATCAATTATTGCAGTTATTTAATGATTTGGAAAATTCTTAAATAGTCCAGATTACAGAAGATACTAAGTATAGAAAAGTTGGTATCTTCTAACTTTCTACACTGTGGAAAGCTACCCTTGAGAGTTCAAGGGCATGAATATCACAGGACATGCGGATGTGGGGCAAAGGTGGCCCAATAGAGGGCACCGCAAGTAGTAGTGAGGAAGTATCCCACATCAGGTGAGCAGAGCATTACAGGAGTCGGTACCACCATACACGCAGAGCTGACAACTTCAGGTATGGAAGTTCCCTTAGGACAGGATATAAATATAGACTCGGGATCTGTGACCACTGTAGTCCTGGAAGGTCCATGCTGAGATTCTAAGAAGGGATGATTCAAGGTGCTGTGATTCCAGGTGCTGGGATGGCTACTGTACACCTGAGTAACACGTTGCCCAGAGGTAAGAAACCCAGTACAAAAGTTTATTTCACATATTGCTGAAGAGCATTACGCCCATAAAAGATGATTATCAGAAACGTGGATAGGATTCAGAGCTTTATGACCTCTCCACTTCAATTTCTGAGCCCCAAATTAGTGTCCCAGAGGCTCACATTCTCTTCCAGCCCTGACCCAGAGTACTGATGATGAGTGATCAGAAGGACTGCAGGCAACTCATGGCTAATATTTACGTGCCTGTGTTGTGCTGTTATTCGCTCCTTGCCAAAGCTCCTTCCCTTCCCCTCATTACTGTTTGTCCAGGTGGACCCTGATCCTTGCAGCCCCCATGGCACAGGTGGACACTGAGTTCACCCTGTGCTCTTGGAAACCCAACAAGAAGCCAGACTAAACTGCTTACATGAAACAAAACAATCCGCAGGGAACTTCTTCATAACTTTGAGCATATTGGAATGGCCATGGCCCTACTGTCCCCAAGAAGACAGGCCACAAGGCTCTCCTCTAGGAATCCCACTTCTTGCTGTGTACAGAGCATCTAAATTTCTCCTGGCTTTTGACCACAGTAAAGTTAGGTTTGTTCCATATTCAACTGTGGTTGCTCCCTAACAAACTGGACAAGACTTCAGCATATCAGTATATTTGCTGAAAAGGAATTTTATCCCAAACATTTTGGGTGACTTATTGGATCTCACTAATAGGTCCCTGAGTTCTTTAGAGACAGTGTGAAAACTCCTGAAATGACATGATTGGACCAGCTCAGACCTCACAGTAGAAACCATCACAGGGAACTACAGAAGATAGAAAAAAGTCTGATATCACAATCTATGGTACCACACATGCACTATACATCACTCTACATGTTACAGTTGGTATGATATGTAGCCTGTAGCGCTTGATTGACTTCACAGTAATTATAAATTTGAAATATATGCATTTTTCTACTAGTCACTAAAGACTCTCATTCTTTTTTTTTTAACTTGAATGTTTAATGCATTTGTAGGAATAGAATAAATGCAAACCAGAATTTATAGCATGGAAATTTATACAGAAGACATTGCATTTTTCAAATAAATTTTCTATTTTGACCTCTTCTGTCTTTCTCAGAGCAATGAATAAGAATTGCCATTCTCATAGACAGTAATTATATCTGTATGTTTCATGTCACTGTCATACGTTTCATGGTATAGTTTACAGCACTCAAAAAGCTCACAGAAGTTGGAGTACCACAGCAGTCAAATTCATATGAATATAGGCTAGAGGCCCAAGGATTGTAAGAACTGACTTAGTAACCAAGTGTCTACTGCACAACCTTCAATTTGTTCATATTGTTAAAAATGACATTAATGGAAATGAGCTCCTTTAATGAACAAGGAACTAGGAATGAGGTCACCAAATACAACTAAGTGTACTTTACATATAAATGCATTTCCTGATTGGTACCAGATGAATATCTGAACTGGCTACCCTGACTTCTGGTCTCAGAGAAACAGATCAGAGCTAATTACAAAGACAAGCAAATGCTGATATCCCACATCCAAAGCTGCTGGCGTACACAGCAGCAGAGTGCAGGACAACTTATTAATCCAGTGCTTGAACCCCACTGACATCTTGCCAGGGCTCTCACTGCAGCCTCAACCCTGACATACAGCCATAACTATGGCCTGTGTACCTGGCTGTTGGCCCTTGCCTAAATGACTCAGAGAAGAGGAAAACTGCATTAGCATCGTTAAGTCCAGTCTGTTTCTGAAAATAGAGGCACACATGGGAAGAGAAGAGCTCAGGGCAGGAGCGAAGGCTTACCTAAGGACCCTGATGATGGCCCAGACCTGAATTCAGTCAGTTGAGAGAAGAAACCCTGTCCTTCCCTATCCATAATGTTCACTGTAAGCTGTGTCATAATTACCTAACCTTTACAAGACCAAAAAAGAGTCACAGAATCTGTAAGAATAAATAATCTGTTAAAATTTATTGTTTCACTTAATGTTTCCTTTTCTTACCTTTCTTGTCTATTAACTTTCCTGAAAAGAGGCCCTTCTTTGTACTTCAGACTTCTTGAGAATTCAATCTGCAGCCAAAATTCTCCTCCAATTTCTCTTACCACAGACTTCTGAAATTTAGGATTTTGAACAAGAAGACAATGGGACGCCACGTCTAGCGTGTTTTTGTTTACGTGGGTAGGTTTCAGAGTTCAAAAGGCAAATGAACCCATGGAGAAACTAGGAGGATTTATGCAGTGTTAGCTGAGCGCCTGAGTCTATTGGGACATTTTCAAAAGGGCTGAACCCAGAACAGAGTAAGGGCTCTAACCCTGTACATTGTGTGGATCTGGGTTGGTGGGAATCTGGAAGTGCAGGGCCGTCTGCGAAGTCACATGAGTGAGGCAAAGGCAGTTATTTACTCACTGACATGTTTACTACTCAACCTTGAAATAACATAAATTTCAGGAATGTCACGGTCTCATAAAACGTGTGTACAAAAGCAGAGTTGTCAAACATTTCTCTAACTTTTTAGATTTTATTAATTTTAATGAGAAAGAAATAACAATGAGACAGTTTCCAAACAGGTTAGAAAGACAGTTACAATAATACACTGCATGTTGTTGTCTTCACAGTAGTTGTTCAGAGTACAAGATACAGACATGATATTTTTTTCTAAACACTCTTAGTACAAATCTTTCTTCTCATTGAACTAAGAGAAAGTAGCTGCGTATATAGTCCAATAGTCCATAATAGTAGTGGGTTATCAGCAGAGCAGGCAATGTCAGAAGCTCTTGACTTGAGCCTTGTACAGGTCAGCTTATTAATATGGCTTTACTTTTTATACCTCATGGTTAGACTTTTCTGCTGGATGGTTAAGATCAAGGTAAAGCCAAAAAATGTGACTCTTGTATTTGACAAGGTCAGTCAAATCTCCTCAGGAAAGAGGACAGATCCAAGGATGTCATAGAACTCAATCCAGAGAAACAAAGATCTACATGAACAGTATCAGAGCAAAGGTCAGTGGACGCATGGGAGACTCAAGAAGTTTCTGCTAAAGAAGATGAGGTTAAATAACTTTTTCTCTAAATTTTGTTTTATGTGCAGTGTATCTACATTAACACACATACACACACACACACATGCAAACACACACTAGGTTTACAGGGTCAGATGTGACAGTTCCTATTAATACTAACTGCTTACCCATGTGCAGTACCAGTGAGATGGAAGGAAGAGACCAAGTGAGAACAGAAAGGCACCGTGGCAAGGCTCATGGTGAGGAATTCCTGGCATGTCTCTTCTGCTCCATCTTGATTTTTTTTCCCCTGATTGTACAGTCATGATTGTACAATCCTGACTGATAGGAGATGGCAGTATATCTTGCCGTGTAATCTGAAAGAACTTCTGGCAATAAACTCACTACTGGATTTCCAAAAGCATGCACCCTCCTACCAAAGGAAGGGCTGAGTAAAGGGTATAAATAGTGCACTCTGGTTGTTCTTCTTCACACTGCTCTTTCTTTTCCAACAGCATCCAGGACAGTCACTGCACTAGAGCCATGGCTCCGAGTCTGCTGTGTCTGAGCCTCATCCTGATGGGATCCCTGAAAATCCAAGCTCAGGAATCTCTGAACAAGTTCCCCCTGTATCCGGATTTCCAATATGACCAGGTAGGTTTCTGCAAGAACAGCTGAAGAGAGGAGTACGGGTAAGAAATGCGGAAAGATGGTGGGGAAGAGTCAAATGAGTTGTTGGAAATGTTGGGTGGGAAGACTCAGGGAATCCAGGGCCTGTTCGGGTTTGGTGGGAGTATTGGCAATGCTTCTTTACCTCTGAGAAGACGGACGTTCTGAAAGATACGGTAGCCATTTGCACCGGACAGCCCCGTTCCTAAAAACCCGATTCAAACTTCTCAATCATGAACGCTGTTGTGCTTGAAAGACACAAACTGTGCTGGCTTCTCAGAGCAGCTCATTCCCGGGGCCATAATATTGGATTGGACGCCCAGAGGTGTTCACGATCTCGCTACTAGATCGAACTCTTAGCAATCTGCCTGTTTACAGCCTATCAAGAGCTAGGATTACAGGCACACACCGCCTCACCGAATCTCAGTTGCCATCTCAGCACGCCCTGGGGGAGCGGGGCTGTCATGGCAGGCCTGGTGGTCAAACCCCCAGCTCCTGTGCCTGCTTACAGGCGCTTTAGTCTGCTGAGCTATTTGGCCGGCCCTTGCCCAGAGGTACTTAGATGGACAATATAGGATTGGCAATAGTCTGGCAATACCATGAGACTCTGCCTAACATCACACCTTCTAGTTCCAGGAGAAGTGGTATGCCGTAGGCTGGGCACTGAACACACCTGTGAGCGAAAGCCAAAGCAAAGCAGCCATGTATAGCATCACCTACAAGCTGAACAAAGACCACAGTTACAACGTCACCTCAGACTGGATCAGGTAGAGCTACCACATCCTCGTATCCTTAAAGACAAACCATTGTCATAATTAATGTGTTAACAAATTGAAGGTAGCTGTCCTACTTCTCATTGCTTTGGACTGGATCAGGCGCCCACCCTTCTTCCTCCTGTCCCTCCTAACCTTGGTGTTTCCCCATTTCTCTTTTTCTGTTTCCCCCTCTTTTCTCAGTCCCGGTCTTTCTCCCTCCCTTCCATGAACATTCTTGGGTGACTGCAGCAGAAATACAGTCAGGTGAAATGAAGGTGAGGGCAGTTATCACAGAGGGGAGGAAGGAAACTGGTACTCCCAAAGTCCCAATGCATGCTACGTGAATTGGTTGTAGGGAAATGAGCTGAACAATTCTAGTAGGGCTCCCTCCAGAGGCAGAGGCAGGAAACTCCCAAGTTCACATCACCACAGGCAACACAGTAAGTCACTTATTTAAATATTTTTATTGTTTAAATTTAACAATGGTTACATTACATATTTTCGTCATCAGATCAGTTTAGATTAATACATATAGGTATATAAGATTGATCAAACAATTAAACATTAACCCTTTTAAATCAACATTACTTTTTTTTTTTCTTTTCCCCTTTCTTTTCTTTGAAAGTTGACATATTGCATATTGTCCTCACAATCGTTCTACAGAGTACAGTGTGTGGGCATGACCCACCTCCCTATTGATGTTGCTTAGAAAAGAAAAAAAGGAAAAGAATATACTTCTCTTTGGACTAAGAGGAAGCAGGTACATATACAGTCAAATGTTCTGCAATTGCAGTGGGCCACCAGTGAAGCTTGTGCTGTTGGAGGCTATTGAATCTAAGCCTCCTAAAGCTCATCTCACCAATCTAGCTCTGTGTTTCATGCTTTGTAATTAAGCATTTTTTTTCTTGCTGGGTGGTCAAGGGCAAGTCGAAGCAAGACCTGTATAACAAAACATTTTTTTTGTATCTTCCAGGGTCAAATCCCCTCAGGATTAAGTTTGGGACCATAGGCAGTACTTTGTAGAACTGTTGTTGATCACTCTCTAAAAGTTTAAAACAAAAATGAGCTGATGAATGTATCTCAATACCATTGCCATGCTCTGAAATCCTTGTATTATTACCACTGCCCCCATCACCACCATAAGGGAAAGTACATCTGTTACAGTTAGGCTTGGTGAACAACACAGACACCTAAGCATAGACTTATGAGCATCAGGGAAGGGAGCACTTCCACGTCAGAATCTGGGGCATCTAACGAAAGCCAGTGCTTGACTTCTGGCTGATAAAACGAGAGTATCTCAGAGCAGCTGAAATATGGAAATGCACAAAACTGCTGGTTACAACAGGAGGCCAAGGGCAGAAGACAGCAGTAATGGGAAGGACGGGGAATCCGCGGAGGTACCACCTGGGCATCTTCCTGGAGTGCATTCTGACTCCACAGACTTGTTTGCTTATCTCTGGAGCACTTGAAGGTTGGAGGGCACGTGATAGGATGTTGAAAGCGCCTAGACTTAATGTGCTAGTGTCGGCTGGACCCAGGTGAGAGAGGATTTTGGCTAAAGGGCTAGGTTACTGCTGGGAGTAAAAAAGAGTGGACACTGTGGGGTAGATTTTAGCTAGATGAGGGAAAGACAAATAGTGAAATTAACGCAGGTCAGCACCTGTCATCCAGGTGTACAGCAAGTTGCCATCAGTGGTGGCGGATGAGACACAGAGCACAGAAGGAGAGTTAAATAAACCCTGAAAAAGTCAAGGCAAAACTCAGAGGGAACTGTCCAGCGCCATGGATGTGGAAGAGCTGCTCTCCTAGCCACACTGCATGTCATAGAATAGGTTGGGATGTTGCGTCCGAATCCTACTCCAGCTTCCTGTAACACAAGGAGATCGAAGTTGTGCTCTCCACTTCTGAACCCTGACCAAGTCCACCATCTCTCATGCTTGCAGCAACCAGGGATGTGTGCACATTTTTGACAGCATATTCCCCATGGACCAGCCTGGCCTATTCACCTTGGGAGATATAACAAGTGAGTACTGCAGGAGGGAGGCCTCAGGAAGTAAGGGAGGAGAATCCATCCATAAAGGAGTAGGCTTCCCTGCCCACTCTTGTGGGTGTATTCTGTGAAGAGGATTCCTGGTTTGGGGAGAACAGGGATACTACTTCTCAACTGGCCATGAACGAATAAGCCTTGATATTTACACTGCAGATTATGATGGATTACAGGACATCACCATGAGAATTCTAGAGACTGACTACAATCAGTACGCCATGGTGTTCTTCAGGATGGTTGTCCAAAACAAGTTGTACTTAGAGCATATCCTCTATGGTGAGTCATCATTGCATGCTCTAAAGGACATGATTCTTGGAACAGGTAATAAGCAACTCATATCCTCTAGAATCTGCTATTTTCTCCAAAATAAGCTCCCGTCTCCAGGAAGAGGTGTTTCTAAAAAAGCTTTATGGGAAAGGGGTCTCTAACTTCACTCACTCAGACAGCAGTGTTTATGTAGTGAGCCAGGCAAGATGGTCTACGCCTGTTACTATAGCATTACATTTGCTAAGGAAGAAACACTGAATTTTTGAAGGCAGCCTGAATTACCTACTAAGATATGGTCTTAAAAAATCTTAACATTTCCAAGCTAAGTCAAAGATATTTGATACTCAGAAAGCCAGTGATGATAAGCCCAGTACCTATGTAATAGAATAATAGTATCACAAGGCTTTTCTGCTGGAGGGTTGAGAATGTAAGTTAACAGACTGACAATTGGAGAAAAAGAAGGGCTATAAGGATAGCCAATATTTTGGCCCTAGCCCTTCAAGGTCAATAAAGACCCAGGATATAAGAGAACCTGTGCTGTAATATCCTATAACTCAGAGGTGTCCCAAATTTCCTGGTCAAGGAGATTAGGGGACCTCAGAGGAAAGGGATGAATGAACTGTAGTGCGTCTCAGGAGAGTCACCCAGAGAAAAACATTCTCTCAGGCTTTCACAGAAAGCAAAATGGCCAAGCAATGGCCGTGACTCGTCCCGAAGGCTGACACTAACAACAGTTCTACAAAGTACTGTCTATGGTCTCAAATTTAATCCTGAGGGGATTTGGCCCTGGAAGATACAAAAAAAAAAAAATGAATGTTTAGTTATGCAGGTCTTGCTTCGACTTGCCCTTGGCCACCCAGCAAGAAAAAAAAAATCCCTAATTAGAATGCATGGAAAGCAGAGCTAGATTGGTGAGATGAGCTTTAGGAGGCTCAGATTCAATAGCCTCCAACGTCACAAGCTTCACTGGTGGCACACTGCAATTGCAAAACCTTTGATTGTATATGTATCTGCTTCCTTTTAGTCCAAAGAGAAGTATATTCTTTCCTGTTTTTTTTTCTTTCTTTCTTTCTTTTTTCTATGC
>PVJA010038696.1:5299-19690 GCA_004027025.1 Myocastor coypus
CCAAGTGGGTTTCCCCTAAGCACCTGCTTTATACCAGGCATTATACTATGTGCTGTGACATAAAGATGAAGTGACTTTACTATCATATGGAAAAATTGACATTTTAAAAATAAACTTTGAAACATATTTGTTCAGACATTTAAATAAACTACTCTAATGCAGTCTGATAAAGAGCCTATGACACAGGAATAATGTCATTGGGATACCCAATATGACTTGGTTATATGTGCACAGTTGAATGGGGAAAGAGATGGTGGTTCGGGACAGACTTTCTTTCTAGAGGAAGGTAAATATTTGGTTACTGGTTGAAGAAGGGAGGAGCATTATAAGCTAAGGGAATAGTGTGGGCACAAGCAGGCTCACAGAGAGAACCACCATCTACACAGTGAGCCGGTGGGAACAAGTTACTAGACAAAGGCCATAAGTTGATCTGAGAAATGAGTTTGTGAGAAGCACATTGCATATTCTTTCATTGATCCTTTCTGGCTTCACCAACCTAAAGAAAAAAACTTGGCAGGGAATTGTGTGGCAGAAGGAGCCTTCTCTTTGTATATTCAGTACTTTCCAGAACATTAGTTAGAAGCAAGAAATACTGGCAAAGTGTGATTGAGTCCTAGATCCAAAGGCTGTGCCTAATCTTAGTTATTCAGTATTTCTGTTTTTTTCATAGATATCTACCAGTCATATTGATACTGCACACTCCATACTTACACTTGCACCCATTCACTACTATCTCAGTTAAGTTTTTGAGCTGAGAGTGTCTTCCTTAGCTACATCTTGCCAATTAGGTACTATGTTGGAATTTTGCTACTTTTGTATTGTTTAGTTTGAACCAGAAAGATGTGATCTCTGCTATTCAGTTTTTTTGCATCTAACTTTTCATAAATAATTAATACTTTGCTTTTTTTTTTTTTTTTTTTTAGAGCATAAACAAACATTCCTAAACATTCTGAAGAAGGGTTACCTGGAGATTAGAAAGGACCACGACAGTTACTGGCAAAGTTGTTATGCAGAACTCTCACCCTATAACTTATGCTTCTACAGTCTTGACAACAGTGGGAATCAAAACCTGTGTGCCACATACCAGCTTTCACACTTCCAGAGCATATCTGTCCTGGGTCAGCTTGAGGCCAGAATGGTGGATACTGTCCTCTATGACAACACTCAGCTACAGCTAAAGGCAGAGTCACCGTGGGAGGCTTTGGACTGGGGGCAGAAGCTCTGGGAAGTCGCGCAGGCTGCTGTGCCCGGTTACATGGCACGGCAGGATGAGATGATGACCTCACCTGGGCTCAGCCCTCATGTTAACTGTATGCAGAATCATTGTTTACAGAAGAAAGCCCATGGGCTGCTACCACCATCCCCTGTCTTGGATAGCCCCAAGCAGTACCAAAACATCCTCAAATCAGGGACACTTTACAGACTGACTGTCCAGAATAACTGGAAAGCATTTACATTTGTGTTAACCAAGGCCTACCTTATGGCCTTTCAGCCTGGCAAACTAGATGAGGATCCCCTGTTGAGCTACAATGTAGATGTGTGTCTGGCTGTCCAGACAGATCACCTGGATGACTGTGACTCTTGCTTTCAAGTCATTTTCCCCCAGGATATCCTCCGCCTCCGAGCTGAGACCCAGCAGAGGGCTCAGGAGTGGATGGAGGCTCTGAAGACAGCAGCCAATGCAGCAAGGAGTTGGGAGCAGAACTTACAAGTCACACTGAGGAGTAAACCCAAGGAGCAAATGGGGAGCCACGAACTCAGGAAGAACAAACGTCAGTCTGTCACCACCAGCTTCCTAAGCATCTTGACAACTTTGTCTTTGGAGCGAGGACTTACTGCTCAGAGTTTCAAATGTGCAGGTATGGAGCAACTTTTCAGGATAAGGCTCACCAAAGAGCAATCCTAAATCCCATAATTGGAATTTACTTTTAAAATTTCCTAAGACTCTCAGAAACCCTGTTTATGAAAAGCATCTCTCCAATGCATTTGCTATATTAAGTCTGTCCATACTTACACCACTCAGACCATGTTGGTAAAGTAAGTAGAAACAGATATGAAACACCCAACTAAATCAAAATGATTTGGCTAAGAAAACTGGAATTTGGATTTCCTAAATTGCCCGTGATTCAATTTGTAGTCAATGGGACTGCATCAAAAGACATTTGGGTTCGAATGTGACCACTAACACTTCCCAGGCAAGACAAATGCTGGTCATTGGTAACTGCTGTTGATCATGACCTTGTCAAGTCCTGCTAAGGTAGAATTTAGAAAGTCAGCATTGGTAGGCATACAGATGGCTGAAGGAACAGTGAAGGATCATTTATCACATCAGTTCTGCATCCCTGAGGGGCTGGGTCTCATCACCAGAAACACGAGCTTCTTGGGACTGCTGTATAAAGTTGACACAAGGTAGAATTCAGGACCAGGGATTGATTATATCTGAAAACTTTATTGCTGCTGCTTCCTCTCTATTGCCTGTTCTTCCTACCTTCCTCCAAATGGCAAAATAGGAAAACTCATTATGCCCCATATATATCTACTATAACCTAGATCAAAATTATTTTCCTTTCACTGAACTCCACAATTTGGGGCAACAAATTTTTCCCACAAGGATAGTTTTAATCAGAAATCTGATTGGGCACAGTTTAATCCCCAGCACCACATGCTGTGCCAGCCCTACCCCCAGGGCAGGCTGAGCCAGCCATAATATAAATAAATAAACAAACCTTTAAAAAGAATAAATAAATAAATAAATAATCTGGGAAGGTTTTAAGTATTTAATTCAATGTTTAAAAAATGAACAAGAAACTTACCTTTAACCAATACCATATTATAAATTTTGTTCTTGTTCCTGGATTGAAAAACCTGTATCATGGTGAACAACATTTTAAAAAAACATTCTAAATTTAGTTTAGGGGCCTGGCAGGATGGTTCAGTGGTCTAAAGCGCCTGCTTAGGAAAGCTTGGGCAGCTGCAGGGACCGAGGTTCAATCCCTGGCACCACATGCTGCACCAGCCCTGCCCTCAGGGCAGACTGAGCCGGCCATAAAAATAAACAAACAAACAAAAGTTCTGAAACAAGAAAAAAATAAATAAAAATAAAAAATTTCTAAAAAAAAGTAAATTTAGTTTAATTATGATGATGACATTTTCTTTTGAAAAATAATTTGCTTAAACTGAGCTTGGTGGCGCACACCTGCAATCCCAGCACTCAGGAGGCTGAGGCAGGCAGATTGGTGCAAGTTCGAGACCAGCCTGGGCTGCAAAAGTGAGCTCAAGGCTAGCCTGAACTGCATAGTGAGACCCTGTCTCAAAAAGACAAAAAAAAAAGGAAAAAAAAAGAAAAATAATTTACTTAAACAGGAGGATTATGTGAATCACCCCTGCTTTGCCCTGAGGGCCTCAGTGAAGTGGGGTTTTTTTTGGTTTTTTGAGACAGGGTCTCTCTATGTAGTTCAGGCTCAGCCTTGAGCTTACTGCCTCAGCCTCCCAAGTGCTGGGATTGCAGGGGTGTGCCACCACACCCAGCTCTCAGTGAGTATTAAGCAGACATGTTCAGAGCTCGTTTAGAGGAGAGCCAGTTAACCAAAACAAGTTGTGGGACTGTGGATGTGACAGACCTTGTGTCAAGTCAGCCAGCTACTTTCAGGAAATCACTTTGAAATGCAGAGATACTTTGGCATAATTCAAACATTTTTAGTGTTCCAGTGTGTTATATTGGTACATGTATATATTTCAAAGTTCAGGCGTTCAATAATAATTTGTTAATTGCTAACTTTATAGGCTTCCTAAAATTGTAATGTACTTGTATGACATTAGATTATCAATAAGATCAACAATTTTTTTTGTTTTTTGGAGTAAGGGAGAACATTTATTATTTGCCCCCAAACTTAGAGGTAACACTGCAATACCTGAATCAAGAAACAAAAAACACTGTAACAAAAGTGTAAAGAAAAGCCTCAGATACCTTACAAGGATTGTCACCTAAGTCACCTCCTCAACATGGGCAGTGCAGTCATGTCCTTAGCACTCAAAGGAGGAGAAAGGATGGGTCAAGGAAGGCTGCTGCATCCAGCAGTCAGAAACGTGAAAATAGGAGAAAGACAGAGAGCTGAAAAGAGGCAACCTGAAGGAAGCTTAAGTAGAAAAGAAGAGGAAAAATATTATGTAATGAATGGGAAGGGAGCTTTCTGGCAGCTGCTATAGGTTCTGGGTGATAGGATACCTCTTTGCTCCTAAATTTGGTGCTCACTCTTTTTGTCTGCTTGGAGGAAAGGTAAGAAAAGGAAACCTGGGGATAGAAGTGACAAATCGGAACCTCCTTTGTTTTGCTTTGCTTTACTTTACTCAGCTTTTACCTTTGTGCTTTGGTCTGGAGCTCTAATAGGGCATAGGGAGATTTCTAATTTTGGTTGGGGAAAATGTTAATTTGTATAGTGTGACATACTTCAAACAAAGTAAGTATAAACCTGTCTCATTTAAATGCTTCCTTTTGCATGAGAGAGTGCTATATTGAATTGTTCGGTGACTCATGTGGCCCCTTTACCTGCTTTTCATTCTTAATACTGGTTGGCGCATAGAGTTGGTTTCCTCCTTCCGGTAAGAATACTCTATCTCAGCCAGGCATGGTGGCGCACGCCTGTAATCCCAGCACTTGGGAGGCTGAGGCAGGAGGATTGGTGAGAGTTCAAGACCAGCCTGGGTTACAAAACTGAGCTCAAGGCCAGCCTGAACTGTACAGCGAGACCCTGTCTCAAAAAGACAAAAAAAAAAAAAAAAAAAAAATACTGTATCTCCTGTAGGGGGCAGAGTCTCTAAAGAAAAAGGAAAAAAAATTGTTAAGGAAACCTCTGTTTTTTAAATGACTTAGGAGGCTGTTCATTATATCACAGATTACTATAGCATATGGAACTTTAAACATTGATCTGCATTTCTCACAAACAGTTAATTTCAATCAGCTGCTTCTGGCTTTTTTTTGTACTTGTGTCATCTAACTTTGTTTCCTCATAAAAACACACACACAATGAAAAAACTGGCTGTATAACATGTTTACTTGCTAAATGACAAAAGTTCCAGTACATTGTTTTCTAGTGAGCTTGAGCTTCATATTTTATTTTATTTTATTGTATTTTTTTTCTTGTTTCAGAACTTTTGTTTGTATGTTTATTTATTTTTATGGCCAGCTCAGCCTGCTCTGAGGGCAGGGCTGGAGCAGCATGTGGTGCCGGGGATCAAACCGCGGTCCCTGCAGCCACCTAAGCTTTCCTAAGCAGGCGCTTTAGACTACTGAACCATCCTGCCGGGCCCAGCCCATCATAAGTTTTTATGTCTACCTAGTTCTCCTTTTTAAAAAATACTTTGGATGAGTAAACTTCAAAAATAGATTATACTGAGCTGCTCCTTATTATGATATCATTTAGTTGCTGTTTAGAGAACCACAAAGGTTGTCTTTTAAATTTATGAAATAGTACAATTGACTTTATTTCACTAAATTCTTACTGTAAGTGATGGATTTTCTATAATAACCTTCTTTAAAATGTAGAGTCCCTGCAGAGCAAATAGACCATGACCATCCAGAAATGCCTGAGGTATAGTTTTGAAAATATATGCTGATACTTAGCTGAATATTTCTTAACATGTGCTTGGACTTTTGATAGTTATATTTGATTATATGTGGTTGCTCCATCACTTCCTTTCAAGTTTCATAGCTGCCTAAGTTTAGGAAGTCTCAGTCATCCAGCTCTTCTTGCTGTTCCTGGAACTTAACTGGGGGCCTGCCTGCCTCCAGGGGCTTTTCACTGGCTAGTCATACTTCCTGAACCATGAAACTCAACCTCTTCAATTTATTATCATTTGTTTTCCCAAAGACTTTTGCATACCTAAGCACTATGGGAAAGCAGATGTGGTCTCTGTCCTCATGAAACTCACAGTTGCAGTCAGCTAGGGTAGACAAGTTGTGTAATGAAACAGTCACGTCAATGGCTGTCAAGTGGCAGTTGACAGAAACGAAAGCCATCATCAGACTACATAAATGTTGAGGTGGTGTCAGGTAGAACTATATGAAATTGCAAGTCTTCAGTTTTTTTTGAATTTGTGTTTTACCCCAAAGGTTCTTGAGTGGAGGAACCCCTATTGGGGTAGTAATTGGGGGTAGTAATGAAGAACTAGAACTCTGAGAGTGTTTAAGTCGAGTTTTTGAAGAACACTGCTGTAGCAGAAAGCAAAATGTCCTTCTTCAGTGAAATTACTGGTTGGAATTAAAATTATGTTTGCAAAACCAGACATGGTAGCACGTGATTGTACTCCCAGCACTCAGGAGGCTGAGGCAGGACTATATAGTAAGGCCCAATCTCAAAAAGAAAATTATGCTTAGGGCCAGGGAAATAGCTCAGTGGCCTATGTGCCTGCCTAGCAAAGCGCAAGGTCCTGAGTTTGATCCCTGGTACCAAAAATAAATAACTAGATAAATAAATAAATAAAGATTATGTTTAGCAATGTGGATTGATATTAAAATATTAATACTAAAATAAATTATTTCTGAATATGTGACTGTAAGTTTCTAAACCAATATATTTATAAGTGCTATATAAATTAGATTAAAAGGTAACAAGTCATGTTCCACATCCATTCACACTCAATAGATACATAGTTTTCCTGGCACTAGCACACACAGATATTTTCCTGTAATTTACCAGAAATCAAGAAACCTAGCAATTGAGAGCTGTAATCACAGGGCCCCAGGACTTGTTTATAGGTATGAGGAGATGCAGAGCTCACCTTTGAAAGTGTTCCTTGTGTGACTATTTTGTAACCTGGAGGTAAAATTGGATGGCCCACTGTGCAGCAATGTTCCTGATTCTGAACTGAAGTCGAACCTGTCAAGGTTAGGAAGAAACACGAAGCCAGAGGGGATCCTGCCACCATTTTGAAACTGTCAGTTTTTATGGTTTTACTCCTTTGGCTGCTGTTTAACCTCTTGGGACTGCTATTGGTAATTACATCTCTCTGGCATTAAGAGCTTTTTGCTTTCCTTTTTTTTCCCCACTAGCCCTGGGGAGGGGTAAACTCAAAGGGGGGAAAAGTTTTGCTATGAATTCTTCAGCCATTTAGTGCAAATTCCTGTAATTACCGGCATTGTGTCTTTTCTGAATGGCACATAATACAGCAGAAGCCATTCCTAATTGAGACCTTACAGGAGGTACAAATCCCCTCTTTGTTCAGCCTGACAAATTAGTGCCAGAAAGTGGCAGGGTCCGAGGGGGAATCAAAGGCAAGAAATACAAAGATGGAACTTAAGGCTACAGTAATAACCCTCTCTTGTCCTGAAGGGAAAAAAGTAATGACCAATGAAAAATGAAGGTTTTTTTTTGTTGTTGTTGTTGTTATAAATTCCCTTGACGTGACAGCACCTCAGGGCTGCTCTATTTATTTAGCAAAAGTGATTAAATAGTAATACAACAGGGAGGCCCATTGTTTCCTTGGGCACCCGCACCTCCCAGACCCCTGCTGTCTGGGCTAATTGATTGACAACGAACCTCTGATAAAGAAGTATGTTGTTAGGACCTGGGGGTGGGGGAAGCATCCCACCCCTGTGGGTTGTCTGAGAGCGTGTGTTTCATTTTTGTTTGAATTGCACTCTGGTTTTTCTTTGCCCCACCCTATTCCCCCCATCCCATTTCTCTCTCTTGCCTTATTTTCCCTTTTGCCTTTTCTCTTTCCTCCTGGCATTCACAAACAGGTAGAGGGGAATTAGAATGGTGATGTGGTCTTTTGACAAATTTATCCATGGTAACAGTTTCCCGCTCTCCCCCTGCTTTTCGTGAGGCGGAAAGAGCAGTGTGAGAAAAGAGGGGGAGAAAAGGAGTGATTGCTGGTGTTTTAAGGACAGAAAAAAGCTTGTTTCTTATGGGTGGGAATAAATGTCTGAAGTTAGTCTTTGCACTAAGATTTCCTTTTCAGTTTCTTAAACGAATTTGAAAAAAAAAAAAAAATCTGTACACCAATGACATTTATATGTGGCAGGGATGGGGGAGTTATTAAGAAATAAGAAGTGTTTAGTCTTAGTTTCCAAGAAGCCAAGATTACTATTTGGAGATCAAATCTGGGTGCTCATGGTGTAACTCAGTGCCTGCTGTTGATAGAAACTGTGGGAAGATGATCAAAGACTTCTAGTCAGATAATTGGTAGCTCCTAGTTATATATGCCCAACTAGTTAACCTGAAGATAAGTCCTTAATTTAACTGAGTTAGCTACAAAAAAAAATAAATAAATAAAAATCATTTCAAGCCCCAGTGAAAGCAAACTATATTAAACAGTATCAACTTTGTTAGTACCACATGGCATTTGATATGATAAATGAGAGCATTTTTCTGATGAAGGCCTATTTTATGACTCAATTAGACATAAAGAATACCTTTACCCTAGCAGTACAACCATCTCTGATAGAAAGTGTGGGTGGTTAATTATTCATGAAAAGACTGCCAGTGTGGAAGTAAGCAATATTTCTATGTTGGGCCTTGCTATTTACTTATTGGCCTTGGGGTGAATCATGCAGAATAGCAGTTGCTAAGAAAAAGACAAATTGAATTTGGAGGTGCTTATAAATCAGCATATGAAACACACACACACACACACTGTTGATTTCCAAGTGCAGTTGTATGTTATGCTCTTGGAATAAATTTTAAAAGTTCTTGAGTACCTAACATTTGTTTTCATTCTCATGTGGAAAATTAAGAGGTCTCTAGTAACTAAAGAACCAGATTAGGGCCCAGCGGGATGGCTCAGTGGTCTAAAACGCCTGCTTGGGAAAGGTTGGGCAGCTTCAGGGACCTCGGTTCGATCCCAGTTCGATCCCCGGCACCACATGCTGCTCCAGCCCTGCCCTCAGGGCAGGCTGAGCCAGCCATAAAAATGAATGAATAAACAAACAAAGATTCTGAAACAAGAAAGAACCAGATTATATAAAGAAATAGAGAAACAAATTGATTTTCTTGGTGTTTCCAATTCCTTTATTACTATTTTTAAATATCTTCCACCTGGTAGGAATAATAAGGTTTATTTGATTTGGGGAATAGGGAGGTAGCCAACTGGAGGAGAAATGACTATAAAGAAAACTCAGATGTGTCCTTCAAAGCATGTGGACAATTTGCATAAATAAGAATTGTTCAATTTGTTGTTGTCTTCTCACATTGTGTGGTGTAAGTCATTTTGTTACTGTTTTAGAGTGTTGTCTCACATAGGAAAAAAAAATCTCTGGGGGTTGTTTTGTATTGCCAAAAGGCTAAATTTTATTTTCTTGGTCTAAAATATCACCATCGAGGGGGTTGCTGATGGTTTTATTGAAGGGTTTATTTCAACAAGTGATTATTAAATCCCTTATGTGTGCTACACATGTTTTGCAGGGCACTCATTCTTATCAGAATGAGTAGCAGGCTGTCCTCTTCAGATTTGCACAATCTTCCTTTCAAAGTATATGAAGGACTTGAAGAGGGTTAGCAAGGGAATAGGACTGGTGACCAGGGTCAAACCGTCATGGTAACTGTTACAGAGAATTTCAAACCTCGAGAGCTAAAGTGACCTCCCACCATGTCTGTGTGCATGCATATGTTCATATGTATGTATGCGTGCACACATATCTGGATGTGTTTGTCTGGCAGGCACAGTACTAGGGATTGACCCCGGAGCCTTTGCACTGAGTTGTATCCTTAATCATTTTTTCTCAAAAGATAGAACTTGATAAGATGCCTATGAAAGGCTCAAACTTATAACCTCCTTCCTCCATCCCCAGAGTGCTAATATTACAGGTGTGTGCCACTGCTTCCAACCCTCCTACTCCATTTAAATTTTTGTCTTAAGAATATACTTGAGGGCCCAGCAGGATGGCTCAGTGGTCTAAAGCGCCAGCTTAGGAAAGCTTAGGCAGCTGCAGGGATTGAGGTTTGATCCCCGGCACCACATGCTGCGCCAGCCCTGCCCTCAGGGCAGGCTGAGCCGACCATAAAAAAAAAAGAGAGAGAGAGAAATATCAGATAGCTACACTAGGACTATGTTATATATTGCTTAGTGTTCAGAAAAGCATTTGTCAAAATCCCCCAGACAGAGAAACTTGGGTTATCAGAAATTATAGTCATGATGTCTGGTCGATGACTGACAGTTTTATCCATGGATTGTTAACTAATGGATCTCTTTTAGCCTAAAAGGTTGTCTGTAGAGATACACAATAATAATGAGAAATAGCACAGTCCTTCTGCATGGGTTTCCAGATCTTCTACTCAGTGGTTGTATGACCCTGAATAACTTACTTAACCTCTCCTTACTTCCTTGTTTTCATCTCAGATGTAAGAAAATAACCACATCTACCTT
The DNA here is from genome assembly GCA_004027025.1 of Myocastor coypus. Lineage (NCBI taxonomy): Eukaryota > Metazoa > Chordata > Mammalia > Rodentia > Myocastoridae > Myocastor > Myocastor coypus. The sequence goes on from PVJA010038696.1 coordinate 15,662, forward strand.
GTTAATTCGTAGTGCAAATAAATTGAGTTTAAAAGCTTAGATCAGTGCCTAGGACATAGTAAATACTGTGTGTTAGCTATCTGTAGTATTTGACCCCTGACAGTAATTACCTGCATAAAGATATAATAGACTTATTTATGACTATCACAGCTATTATAAAACTAGGTTGGACAACTAATGTGTACAATGACAGAATTGATATGAAATGTAATGTAAGCCAGCGGAATGGATCAACACAATCCAGTTGAGATTTAGAGTAATAGATAGAATTATAGTTAGGTTCAAAAATTACCTGCAAAGATAGAAAGCAAGGAAACTTAACCTGACAACAGCCCATGTGGAAAGCAGTACAAATGAGGCAGTAGGGAAGCCAGTGTTTCTGCTCTGATGGCCCCATCCAAAGCATTCACAAAATAGGTCCAGAAAGAGGAGATAAATCCTCACTGTTTTCTGCCCTGGCCAGATCACATCTGGAAATTTCTATCATAAATGCAGTACTTTCACAACAAATGCCCACGTCTGTTGCTGTGTGATAAGAGAGTGAAAGGACTAAAGACTACAGACTGCATATGTAATGTGGACTGAGGAGATCCTACGTAACATCTCCACATGCTTGAGGCTACTACTTTGAAGAGAAAATTCACATAGTCCATGTAGTTAGTTCCACTGGACCAAGGTAACAGAAACACCTAGAGTGGATAGATTTTCCCAACACAAGGGATAAAAATGCATAGAACAGCAAGAGGTCTGGCCAATAAAGTCTGAGAACCTAAAATTTCTTGCCTCAAGATAAGATGCTTGAATTGTCTCATCTAGTTTTATCATTTTCAAGATAAAGAGACTTATTTAGCCCTTCTGTAAATGTTTATTGATGTCTTACTACATATTGAGGCTCTGTGCTTGGTGCATAGAAAACAAGACAACCCTATTATGTGTCCTCACAGAACATGAAGAATTAGAAACCAAAAAGAAAAAGGTAATTAGGCCATGCAGTTGAATTTGAAGGTTTTTGACTTTCTGTTTCTTCATTGCTATCGGGCATATTTTAAACTCTGCTCTATAGAGCCTCTTTGTCTCACATTCTGTGATTTTTTGACTGTCTATAGAAGATTAGAGAAATTAAGAAACTCTCATTGAATGAGTAATGCCTATTTCCTTTAGGGAAGAGATTATTTAAACCAGTAAAATTATCGATTGACAGAGAGGACAGCAGATAGGAATCCTTTTTCCTTGTTCTGATGTCTATTAGTGGATAAATGACTTTTTACTGTTTTTATAGTCTAAGTTTGTAGGTCCAGGAAATCATTTTAAATAAAAATAAATGAATGAGAAGTATATGAATACACACTGAAATAGTAATATGAGTCTGTAGGAGAATGTTATATAATTTGTATTTTAAAACTGTTTCATATCCTGAAGTTCAAAGAGATCTGATCACTTTATATAAGTAGGCCGTTTGATTTTATAGGACTCAAATTTGCTTTTTTGATTTATTCCTGGTATTCTCATCACAGAAGTCACATGTTCCCCTTTGATATGTTTCAGAAGAATAAAATCATTTTGAATTTCAGAAGACATGGATCTTTTGATAGACCTTCCTGAACTTCATAGGCCATCGCTGTGCCTTTTTTTTTAGCCGTTCATTTCTCTAGTCTTTGTTGCTATACTTTGGTCTGGAAAGTTCTTGTCCCTTTTTGTAGCTTCCTTTTTGGTTAACATTGTTCTCATCCCATGTTCATTTCTTTCTAACACTTTCTAAAGAAAGTGTTAATATACTACTGGACTCCACATTGAGTTAAAAGTTTCTATTTACTGACCTTTCACTGGGGAAGAAACTGGTCTAGGTGTGGTTTTCTGATAGACTGGGGTAGGTCAAGATCCTCCTTTAATTTCTAGCTAAGTTCCTTGAAAAACTAAGGTTTTCATGAACTCCCAAGAGTCAGAACTATTTGAGAGGTTTTCTAAAACTCATTATACTGTCTGAAGGCAGAAACACATTTAAGTAAAAATCTTACCATTTTAAAATAAATCTCTAGATAAGGAAATCTAGTAATTTAGCAATTTATTTCTTCTATTAATATTTTCAACAAATTAGGCTACTACAGCCCCAGAAATGAAGGCTTACAAATAAACTAAATTTTATAAAGAAAATGTTATTATCTGTCTGTATATCCTTATAAGAAAATTCTTTAATTAAATCACATTAAAAACAGAGCATGGGCCAGGGAGATAGCTCAGAGGCACAAGTGCCTATCCTGAGTTCAATCCCTGGTTCTGAAAAAAAAAAAAAAAAAGAGCATGAAATTCTTTTCCTTATTTTAGGTGAAAAAATGAGCCATTTTACAAAATAATGAGCTATGACAGCCAGTGTTTACATGTTAGTTATGGTCCTGGGTATAGTTCTGATTGATTGATTGATTGATTTGACTTCTGGGTGCTAAAAACACCTTTCAATCCATACAGATTTTTTTCCAAACCCTTTTTGAACCCTTTCCTCATTTCCCCATGCTCCACTCTTGTTTTCTTGAGATATGGTCTCTCTATGTAGCCCAGGCTGGCCTCCAATTCCCTGTGATCCTCCTGCCTCAGCTGTACCATTGCTAAGATTACAGGGACATACCCCCACTCTGGCTGACCTCTCTGCACTCTTGGTTCCCAAATAGAATTGAGCATGGCTCCCCATGACCCCAACTCTATCTATCCATTCTTACGGTCCTCTGTCATGGGCTCACTTTTTGAGGATAAGACCTTGACACAGGTTTGTCTGCCCTAAGATCTCTCCAAGGTGGATAGTTTGAGTACTATCTGTACCAGAACCAGGAGTGTGATATGAGGAGGGATTACTAGACTCTTCCAATGACCTGCCAAATTCAGAATCTCTGGGGTTTATAACAAACTTTTCAGTTCATTTGGTTACATACATAGTTTGAGAGAGTATATGTCTAATCTATAAAATGTACTTTCTCTTTTAGTGTTAGAGATTGAATCTCAGGCAAGCTGAAAAAGTAATCTTCTAGTGAGCTACAACTCTGTCATGAATGTTCTTTTTTTTTTTTTTAAATTTTTCTTTTTCAATACCAAGGATTAAACTCAGGACCTTGAGCTTGCCTGGCAGGCACTTATACCTCTGAGCTGTATCTCTCATATAGAATGTTCTTAATGGATGAATCTAACCATAGTTCAGGTTTCCCTAGGTTATATAAGCATATTGCCTAAACATTTCTTCTACATATGTTAAACATTTTAACTATTGAGGTGTTAATCTTCTGAACTATCTCTTAAATTTGTCTTTCTTACATTCTAAAAACTTCATTGGTATCGCAACCAGATTCTATATAGTAGTGCAAAAAAAGTAAAGGGGTAGCCCAAATCTTTTACTTAGATTCTGACTTTACGTTTTTTCCTTTCCTTTTCTTTTCTTTCTTTCTTTTTTTTTTTTTTCTTTTTGTGGGACCAAGGTTCAAACTCATGACCTTGCACTTGTAAGGCAGGCACTTGTGTTATGGAGCTATCTCCCCACCCCCTTTTTTCTCTTTTTTTTGACAATAGTACAAGCTATTAAGGGTTATAAAAATATCCAGAAAGATAAGTAAATGTGATATGGTACTTGTCCTAATACAAAGGACTTTCTTTCACCATGTTGTTCCCTTTCACAATGGCCTTCAAATCACAGGAGGCAGTTGACACCGTGCCTTTCCTCTTCTTTTATTACAGGCTGTGATGTTTCTGAATCAGAATCCCACCCTCAGTCTTCTCATTTATAAGTCAAACTCATTTTCAATCCATTGTTTAGAGAGAGCATACTTTTTTTCTGTTCCACAAAGAGCACTTTTTTTTTTTTTTCACAATTGGATCATAATGCAAAAGAGTTAGCTTCTCCCAGAGTTGGCCTCTCCTAGAATTGAAGGTAATACCTGTCCCAGCCTGGCTCACCATTTTCACCAAAAGAGTTGGGAGACTGCAGAGGAACATGACTACCGCACCCCAGAATTTCTGTCACAGATCAGAAACAACAACTTCCAAGGCAGG
>PVJA010038697.1:0-19593 GCA_004027025.1 Myocastor coypus
AAAAAAAAAAAAGGAATTAATGTGTGCATTGGTTCATCATCAGAGCCTCTGTGGTGAGGGGAACTGAGACCTTCCACTTGGGGTTATTAAACCAGCAAACAGTTGTGGTACACAGAGGAGCCGCAAATAGATTCATGCTGAGATGCAGACTTGAAGCGGAAGAGGAGGCCCTGTGTGACTCACCAGCAGGGAGCAGAGGGCATTTGATGGCTGGGGGGTGGGGTGGTCACAGAGGCAGTGGCCACTGGGGAAGGGTTTGAAAGAAGACACGGAGCTTGCTTGGTACCCAGAGAAACAGCCTGTGCAAAGGCTTGGGTGCTGAATCACAGGTGGTCAGGACCCGGAGGCACTGCAGAGGTGACTTCACCCACCCACTGGTGGCTCAGGCGAGGCAGTGGTGTGGAGGGTGGAAGGGACAGCTGAGAGCACCAGCTGGTACACAGCAGGCTCCTGCGGGAGCTTTCTCTCGCTGAGCACAGGGCAGATGCCTGCTGTGCTCCCCATGTAGTAGCTCTCAGAGGTGGCTCACGTGCCCCCTGTGACCAGCTTCAAGTCACCTGAAATTAGTAGGGCCAGAGCTGGAAGTTCCGATGCTTTGCATGGTGATAGCTGCACAATAGATGTCTTCTCTAAAGAACACACAGATGACAACTTGGGACTTCGGACAGTTTGAGGTCACAAGCTTGTGAATACTCTGGCTAATGGGGTTTCCAGGGCACCTGGATTACTCAGCTTGAAAGGGCAGGTCATCCTGGAAGTGACCAAATGTCACCCCAACCAGGCTATGCCTTGAGTGGGTGTGGCTATGGAAGGCTCCTCAGTCATTCTGGGGTTTCTGTTTCACAGGGCTAAGAAGGAGGCAAAGATGCCGGTGACAAGCATCTTCCCTGCTCTGACTGCCACGGAGCTTCTGGGCTGCTGGCTATGGCCTGGGATTTCTTGGTGTTGCTAGTCTCTCTTCCCAGATTTAGGAAACTGAGGCTTCAAGAGGGGAAAGCTGGTGTGGCCTTGGGGCTTGCTGTCATCGCCACACTGCATCCCACCAGGGTGGAGTGTGTGATAGCACAGAGCGTGACAGGAACAGGAAATGGTGACAAAGTGGCCCTAAAAGAACTTCTGAGAACGTAAATGGGAGGCCTCTAGGAAGCAGGTCTTCCGCACGGGTCTAGCTGTGGCCATGGTGGAGCTGTGGGCGCACCTGCCTGGGTCCTCAGGAACAACCGGACAATTGTACTGCGCCAGAGGCTCAGGTGCACAGCAAGGCAGAGGTGTTAGCGCTAGACTCCTTTGTCTAACACGTGTGAGGCCTTGGGTTTCATCCCAGGGCTACAAGAGATGAGTCGAGAAGAGAAGAGGAGAGGAGAGAAGAGGGGAGAGGAGAGGAGAGGAGAGGAGAGGAGAGGAGAGGAGAGGAGTTCCTCTAGTCATGGACTATGTGGTGAGGCCTTGTCTTAAAAAGAAAATGCACATCTAGAAGTAATTGGGCTTTTCTGGGGTGTCTTAGTTACTTTTTACTCATTGCTGGGACAAATACCTGACATTCAAAGTGAAGGAAGGAAAGGTTTATTTAGCTCACAGTTACTGGAGGTTTCAGTCCATATTTGGCCGGCTCTAAGGCTGAGTGGCACATGGCAGAGAGCTGTGGTTCATGGCGGCGGAACAGCAACAATGGTGACAGAGGCAACGGAATAACCAGGGGAGCAGAGAGCAACAACATATCAGGGCAGCAGAGCAACAGCCCGCATCTGTCTCTCTGTCTCTCTGTCTCTCTTTGTATCACATTTAGGTTTTCTGCCTCAGCCTATCCACCTTAGGTCACACCCATAATCCCAGCAGTACTCAGAGCCATAATCCCCGCAGTACTAAAACACATAATCCCAGGGATCATGAATCAAGTCTCAAATTCTAGAAGTCCTTGCCCCATGATTGCATGAGGCTTTGGGGGGACAACTAGACATAACATGGGGTACACTGAATGTGAGAGGCTGAGGCAGAAGGATCACTTGAGAACTGAGTTTGGGGCCAGCCAGGGCTACCCAGGGAGACCTCATCTTAAAAGAAAGTAAATAAATAATAGGGTCTTGCTCTATGGACATCTTCATGCTCTTAGACACCCTCCCTCTGTCTTCCTGCGGGTGCTCGCCCACTCTTTCTCCACATTAGACAGACTCTCTGCATGAGGTCCCATTTCTCTGCTTTCTCCAGAACACCTGGAGCTACCTGGATCTCTGACTCCTTAATCCTATTCCTAAGATCCCTTTTCACTGTAGCAGTTTTTGAAAATGACTTGGTCAGCAATAGAAATATAATACTGTTTTTTTTTTCTTGAAAGTTACACAGTTGGGGCCCAGTGGGATGGCTCCGTGGTCTGGAGCACCTGCTTGGGAAGGCTTGGGTGGCTTCGGGGACCGCGGTTCGATCCCTGGCGCCACATGCTGCGCCGGCTCTGCCCTCGGGGTGGGCTGGGCTGGCCATAAAAATGAGTGAATAAACGGACAAAGGTTCTGGGGCAAGAAAAAAATAAATAATTACAATTTAAAAAAAAAAAAAAAAAAGAGGGGCCGGCGGGATGGCTCAGCGGTCTAAAGTGCCTTCTTGGGAAAGCTTGGGTGGCTTCAGGGACTGCGGTTCGATCCCCGGCACCACATGCTGCGCCAGCCCTGCCCTTGGGGCGGGCTGAGCCGGCCATAAAAATGAGTAAATAAACAAATAAAGGTTCTGAAACAAGAAAAAATAAATAAAGAAAATTAAAAAAAAAAGAAAGAAAAAAAAAAGAAAGTTACACAGTAGTATGAACTATTTTGTGTAGAGTTTTAAAGTACAGAATATATATTAAGATATATTTATATCATATATGGTTGTACCACATGTATGGTTCTGGGTTAATACCTTATATCATATATAGGTATGTATTTATAACTGTATTCTATTTATATATTAATATATCACATATCATCTATTTATATAATGTGTATTTCATAGTATAGCATATAAGTTATATCTTGTATGCATTCTAGACTATGATGTGAAGATCAATCTATGTTTCAAGGAGAGAGAGCACAGCCCTAGGCCCCCTCCTGCTCTGTCTTACCAGATTCAACCTTTTAGCTCTCAACTCTCAACTGTCTGGCCCTGGTTGGCAAGGTGCCTCAGAGAAGGTTTGATGTCTCCCTGTTTTTTAAACCCTATTGCTACTCCTGACCTCTCACAGATCCCTCCAGTGGCTTCTGAAAGCTTTTGCCTAAGCCCGGCACCTTCACGGGGTCTATGAGGCCTGACTCATGCTCTGTCCTCATCTGGAGCCTCTTTCTGCTCAGACTTCTGGCTTCGGCTGAAGTGGTGCTTCCTTCAAGAAGCACCTTCCCAGTCCAAAGCCGGCCTGGCCTCCCTCCTCTGTCCTTCCAGGGCTGAGCCTTCTTCATGCCAGCATGTCACTCCCCCGGAGCACCTGACGCCTGGTCTGTGACTCCCATTCTGATACATGGATAGCCTGTGGTGGTTACCTCTGTACCTCGGTCTCCAGCAGAGCTGGCATGTGCCAAGTGTCTGTTAACTGATGAGCTAGAAAGTGGCACAGGAAGTATCTTGGGGGATGTGGGTCCTGAGTGGGTAGGGCCAGCTGAGGAAGTCTTGCCTGCCTTGCCTGGGTCAGCCATATTGGAAGGCTGGAGTCACCCCCCATTTTCTGCCTAGTAACCGTTCATTCCCTTTACAGATTCCTGAGAGAACCCTGTGTGGGTGCTCTCCTTAAGATCAGCCATGTGGTGCTATACAGGGGCTTCTGGAGCTGGCTGAGGGGCTTCTAGAAGCGCAGAAAGGCTTAAGGGAATCCAGTTCAGAGCCTTTACAACAAGAATGCAGGGAATCCCACTGTACAAATGTCCTGATTTTTTCAGCCAAGAAAATAGAAGAAAAGGGGTGGGGAGGAGAAAAGAAAAGAAAAAGGGAGAAATTGTTCAGATGAGGAACTGGCAATTTCTCTGGAAAGGTCAAAGGACTGTGTTGCCCGTCCTGTCTCCGCAGCAGCTCCTCAGCACTGGCCTTGCAGTACGCAATGAGCCGCTGAAACTGGTGTGTGGTGCTCTCCTTAATCCTGTACTTCAGAGGTGAGGCAGGAGGATCCTGAGCTCAAGGCCAGGCCACATAAGGCCTTGCTTCACAGGCTTCCTGTGAAGTTTATTTGCAAAAGCAGATGGTGGGGTGGACTTGGCTTTTGATGGTTTCCCCACCTATGAGTTTCTGAGTCTTATTGGCAAATATGATTTGTGGACTTTGCTTGGATCCTGACTTGGATGAACCAAGACCTCACAACAAGACCAGACACAATGCTTTAATGACAGTTGAGGAAATGTGAGGGGTGTGGTTGGATATGAGACAATTTTAGGGCATTATTGATAGGGTCACTAGCATAACAAAGACATGAGTTATGGTGTTGTATAGAAAGTTCTTCATCTGTTAGCTGCTGACACTAAACAGCAGATAATGTCTCAGATTTACCTCAAGAAAACTCAAGGTACATCGGTCAAGTTTCCTGTCACTGGGGGAAAATATCTGACACCCACAGTATGAAGGCGAGAGGCTCATTTGGACTCACAGCATCAGTGGGTTCAGTTCATGGCTGACCAGCTCTGAGGCAGGAGAGCCATGGTAGAAGGCCTTGGTGGAGAAGAGCTATACAGGGCTTGAAAGCCAGAAGCAGAGTGAGAGAAGGGCTGACGCAAGGATAAAAATACCCTCCTGTTATGGTCTGTGTACAGGTTTCCCCCCAAAGCCTCATGAAGTCAGGGGGGGCTTCTGGAATTTGTAATTGATTATTGTGAGTATGGGTGCTGCACCTCTCCTGGGGCAGGTGATTTGCATTTCAATGTAAGGGAGGAAGAAAAGTTAGCTGCTTGAGTTGTTGCTACCTCTTCCTTCACTCTTGCTCTTAGCTGCCACCATGAAAGGTTGCCCTCAGCCACGTGCCGCTCTGCCTTGGAGCCAGCTGAGGATGGACTGAAACCTCCGGGAACTGTGAGCTAAATAAACCTTCTCTTCCCTCATTTTGAGTGTCAGATATTTGTCCCAGCAAGGAGAGAGGAGTAACTAAGACACCTCCTCCAGGCCACATCCCAGGTGACTCACCCCTCTGACCAAGCCCCACCTCTGCACTTGAGCCTTTTGGGAGATGCTTTAGATCTCAGCCATAGTACAGGGAAGGGAGAGAGGAGATAAAGATCACATAAAGTAGCCATGTAATCATAGTGACTAAAGCGGAGAGGTAGGTGTGTTGTAGTAGCAGAGGCTTTATATTATTGCCTTCTTTGATGTTTGAAAAATCTATATAATAAAATAAACAGGGGCGATAGAAAAAGAACTTCCTTTTCCAAGGCCTCTGGTCACTGATGCATTTGGTGAATATGTGATGCCTGGAGCACAGGCAATCATTTTGCAACTAAGAAAAGAGAAGCTCAGAGATGAGACTAAACACCAAGTGTGGCAGAGTAGAAAAAGGAAGGCCCTGGGATTCTGGGTGACTCTTTAGGGCTGTCAGATCAGACTCAGAGCCAGCTGCTTGGAATTCCTTTTTATGTGAGATAATAAACCATATTTAATTGATACATTTATTTTTGGATATGTGTCACTCAAAGGAGCTCTAGAAAAAGGAATGGGTGGAATGCTGGTCCCTCCTAGCTACAGGATACCACCCACAGAATCGAATGGGAGAGCAGGACTGCAAGAATGGCCTGGTGAACATTTCTGTCACATCCAAGGGGCCCAGGAAGTGGTGGTGGACTCTGTGTCCTGCCTCTGCTCTTTCCAACACCGGAGGTCTGAGCCAGGGGCTGCTCTGGATTTCAGTTAGGAGGATGCTGATGTTGCAATCCGTGGCTTCAGGAGAGGAAGCAGCAAATCAGAGCTCGGGAAGGACAGCTGGACTGTCTAGCCTCCTCCTCACAAGAACAGCCTCCCCTGCCTACACCCCGGACATGACGCAGCAACCACACCACACAAGGATCACACCAGGGCGCAAACAGAATTGTTTCTCACTGATCTCATGTTCAGCTGGCCCTGGGGTATCTGCTGTTCTGTAATGCAGGACGAGTCACTGTGGTTAGCTTAACCCATCTGGGTCTCCTAGATACGGTTGTTACATACTTGCCAAAAATGTGCAGAGGGGAGACTGGGGATAAGGATGAGGAGGAGGAGGAAGAGGACAGGGAGGAAGAGGAGGAGGAGGAGGAGGAGGAGGAGGAGGAGGAGGAGGTGGAGAGAGGCCATGAGGCACGCTTCTTCCCGGCTCATCTGCATGCTCCTGGAGCTCTGCCCAGGCTCCTGCAGCTCCCATATGGCTGCAGCCCAGGCTTTAGGACTGGGAGGGAGGAAAGAGCGGCTGCCGCTCGCTCGCTCGTTGGGAGCAGCCACAGACTGGTTTGTTCTCACTTTAATTTGGCCCCAATTCTCAAGAATCTGCTCTGAACAATATGTTTTGAACAATGTTTTTCTCCCTTCTGATACTAGTGATTGAATCCAGGGCCTTGCGCTCTACCACTGGGTTACATCCCCAGACCTTTTAAAGTTCATTTTTAAAACAAAGCCTTGCTAAGCTGCCCAAGCTGGGCTTGAAGTTGAGATCCTCTTGAAAAGCCTCTGGAATAGCTGGGATTCGAGGCTTGTGATGCTCTACTTGGCTGGAGCAGTGATGTTTACATCAGAATCCCCTACAGGGCTTGTTGACATGCAGATTTTTGTGATCCCTCACAGTTTCTGATTTGGTATGGGGGTGGGGCTGAGAATCAATGTGTCTAACAAATCCCCCACAAACACTGGTTCTGTTGGTCAAGAGGATCTGATTTGTGAATCATGGGGTGTGTGGCAAAGGGGGCTAAACCCAGGACTGTACACATACTAGGCGTGCATTCTACCACCGAGCTCACTCTTAGTGCTTTTTGCTTATTTTTTGAGACGAGGTTGCATATGATGGCCAGACTGGTCTCTAACTTCTGGGTATGAGCAATCTTTCTGCTTTGGGTTCCCAAAAGCTCAGATTACACATGTGTGTTACTATCCCCAGCTGTGGCTCTTCTATGCAGGACCACGGCTGCCAGTAGCATAAGGAAGAGACACAAACTCTTTTTCCTCTTTCCTCTCCACTGAGGTGAGAACTAGCAAGAGAATGACCAGGAGGCTCATGGCCTTGGCAAGAGGAACCACTGCGGCCGGCGCTTTAAGATCACTGGACAAGGAGATGGGAGACGTGGGCTGCTGGACTGCCCTCAGGTGAACTCACGGTGTGCTTTCAGTTTGTCTCTCTGTGAAATGACCAGGCAGCACATTTTCGAGTTGTTATTGCTTTCAAAATAAGAAAGAAGGAAGAAGGAGGAAAAGAAGAAGAAAAGGAGGAGGAAGAGGAGGAGGAAGAAGAGGAGGAAGAAGAAGAAAGAGAAAAAGAGTATGAGAAAAAGAAAGAGAAAGAGAAGGAAATAATGGGAAAGGAAAGGAAAGGAAAAGATAGGAAAGGAGAGCAACATGAAGTGGGCAATCTGAGAAGGGCCCAGGGTGAGAGAATCTGGTGGGTATCTACAGGCCTGGCGCTCACCTGGGTTTGCAAATGGCCCTGGTGTTCACCAGCTTTGCCTGTTGGGGCCAAGGGCCTACCCTGGCAGAGCCTTGGCCTCCTTGTCTGTAACAGGCTCAGGATGCCCAGCTTGTAAGGATGTGGAACGGACTGGGGCAGACATGGGAAGTACCTGGCCAAGAAGTGTCAGCCATGATGGGTGTTTCCAGTCCAACGTCTTTTCAAGGCTTTGGGGACAGAAAGACAACTCTTCTCTCCATCCATGCCCCATTAATGGGGCCAGGTGACCTTCTGCTGGTGGACTGAGACCTCTCAGGCACATTGCAAGGTCTCCCCTGGAATCATTGTGGTGGGAAATGCTCAGCTCCCCCAGTTTCCAGCTCCTACTCTTCTTGAGCTCCCATCCATCTGATCATGCACTTAATATTTATTGAGGGCTTGGTGTGTGCACAAGACAGGCACTGGGGTGAGCAGCAAGGAAAAAGTCTCAGACTGGCCCTCGTTCCCTGGGAAGCTCATAGGCATGCAGGGAGGTAATGTCAAGCTACAAAGCACACACAATCAGGGAAAACCAACTGCAAGAATGCTAGGAAGGTAGTGGGGCATGACAGGAGGAGGTAGCTCAGTTGGACTGGGTCAGGCTTTGGGATGAGTGGACTGAAAGGGTGACATCTGAAGTAGCAGAAATTGACCAAGTGAGACAGGAGGATGCAGCCTGAACAAACGCCCTGAGGCAGGGTGAGTATGGAGCCTGCAGCGGGCTGGGCTGGAGGGCTGTGGAGGCAGGGGGTTGGGCAGCAGGGAGCTCAGGCTATCCCAACATGAGTGGAGCCTTTGGAGTTGTGACGGCGGAGAGGGCCACCTCGAGTACCACTGGAGAAGTTTCCAGGGGCCAGAGAGCAGGGAAGATACTCGTTAGGACAAAAGTACAGCAGTGTGCAAAGATGCTGGTGGCCTGGAGCACATGGGGGCATGTTTGAAATAAAAAAGGGTAGATTTGGAAGATACTACAGGGCTTGGCGGTGTCTGATGTGTGCATGAGAGGTGATCGAGTGGCCCCAGCTGCTGGCTTCCTCAGTGCTGGTCTAGAGCTTGACAGTGGCTTTCAAGGAGCAGGGTCCAATTCCCATGTTCCTCTCCTGAGTATTTCCCTGGGTCCCTGCTGACAGCAGGGCAGGGACTCCTGCATGTGTTTGGGCTCCTCATCTCCTCCCGGTGTGACGAGTCCTGAGTATGTCTCAGCCTTAAGCTGATCAGGGAGCTGGGAAAGGGACCCGGTGCTTGGTGAATGTCCAGCCTTTACAGATGACAGAGCAAGTGCTTCCGATTTGAAGTTGAGGGTCTGGTTCTGCTTGAAACCAGTGCTGTAACCAGCGGTGCATTTCTTTTTTTTTTTTTTTTTTTTTTTTTTTTTTTTTTTTTTTTTTTTTTTTTTTTTTTTTTTTTTTTTTTTTTTTTTTTTTTTTTTTTTGTCTTTTTTGAGACAGGGTCTCGCTATGCAGTTGAGGCTGGTCCTGAGCTCACTTTTGTAGCCCAGGCTGGTCTCGAACTCACACCAATCCTCCTGCCTCAGCCTCCCAAGTGCTAGGATTAGAGGCGTGCGCCACCACGCCCGGCTTACCAGCGGTGCATTTCTTATCCACTCTAGACCTCAGTTTACCTATCTGCACATGGAGGCACAGCCCTGGGGTAGAGACTGAGCCAGAGCTCCTGTATCTCTGAGTGGCAGGGGCTTTTATCTGTGCCCACAGGAGCACTCCGTGGGTGCCAGGACCACCTTCCTCCTCTGGGTGAGGTCTGAGGTCTGCCCAGGCCATAGCCTATGGCGCATTAGCCCGTCAGCCCGTCTTTCTCCATTGCTACAGCAATCCTGGTGCTGCACGCCTCTGGCTTCTCTTGCTGGATGCCTTGGGATCTAGTGGCTCCGGCCCTTCCTGCTCCTGCCTGGGATGCATACTCAAGGCCACTGGCCACCCCCCCCCCCCCGCCAGGCCCACTCGCTGTTCTCCTGTGATAGCCTAGCTTGGCCCACCTCTTCTGTGTCACTTTCCTCAGCACCTCTTCCTGGGAATTCCCATCTCCTTCCTGGTGACAAGGCTCATTCACCCAGGGACATTTCTCTGTCCCTCTCACATGGTCTTGAGGCTTTCTCTTGCACAACTGTGTCCTGTGATTGGTCAGTGGTTCCACCAATCACCAACATCTTGCGTCACCTCCCTGGCACCTTGGACTCGGAGCTAAGGGTTGGATAAGTGTTGGGAGGCCACTGGCCAGCGAAACACCCGAGCTGTTCTCTCTGTGCCAAGGGCCATGGTGGAACCCAGAACTTGCTTTCTGAGGAGGGTCCCCAGCGGACACTGATGCCTTTTTTTGCTTTGGTCCTGTTCATTTCCAGGAATGGGACCACCTGGCCATTTTCTTACATTCTGGTCTAGACTCTGAGTTATGTCCCTGTGTCCCCCGCTTCTTAACAAAGCCTTCCTCAGTGGGAAAGAGCTTGGACACACAATACTTGCCAACAAAAGCAACCATTGTAGCTCCAGTGAAGGGGGTGGGGGCAGAGAAGCTGGGTGAAGTTTTGCTTTCTGTTTGCTGAGGCTGGAAGCAAGTTTCAGGGATGGCCCCTGCCCGCTGCTCTGCAGCCAGGGGTGGGGTCCCAGCTGGGGTCAGTCCCCTTTGACTTGCACTGCACAAGGCAAGAAGAAGGGGATGGAGGGAGGGCTGGGGTCTGAGTTTTCCCTGGCGTGGCCTCACAGAAGGGAGGTCCTCGTACCACAGGTCTTTAGTCCCCACACAGTTCCCACTCTGTGGCGGGCAAAACTGAGACCCTGTGAAAGGAAGCCAGGTGTGCAGAGGGCCAGAGCAGTTCCCTGCACTGGGTTATCTTCCAGTCTTTCTTAAAATGCCCCCCACTGTCTAAAGTCCACCTGGGTCTTGACCTTGTGGGCCTTACAGGTCCAGGAAGAGTAGAAAGGCGAATTCTTCTCCTGAACTTCATACAGATTGGTGCGGTGGTGTCATTTCCGAACAGCCAGACATGCTGATGTTGCCTCTCGGCTTCACAAATGAGCAGGCCCTTCAAACCGCTGCATCATTTGGATGATGACTATGCAGGCAACATTTTTTTCCTTCAGTTCCCAGGTTGGATTGATTGAAGTAGTTTATTTTTTCCTTTTCCTTTTGCAAATTATTAGGCACACATCTACGGAACAGAGCCACAGCGCAGATTTTGTGTTGAGTTGTCGGCCCCTACCACTGACTTGGTATTAGTGTGGGGCATCCACTCTCACGCTCAGACTGCTGGTCTTCTCTACTTCGGGCCACAACATGGGCGACGGGTGCCAGAGGTGGAGATGGAGGGCGCTTGCATTATTTGCACATAGTGTGTGTGTGTGTGTGTGTGTGTGTGTGTGTGTGTGTGTGTGTGTAGCTGGGCTCCCTCCTTTCCGCGCTAGCCCTACTTTTGTACCACTACAGCAGGTAAACCGGGGACCTGGGAGCTGCAGTCTGCAAAATGGGTAGATCCAAGCAGCCAGTCGCAGTCGTTAGCGGAGCACCGAGACCACCGTAGAGGAAGAGAGACGCCTTTCCCATTGGCTCACCAACCTCCCACCTCAAATGCAGTGGGACACCCCCTTGGTACAGGCTCTGAACCGGTAACAGAGTGCTACGGCCGAGAGAGGGATCCAGCAGCCTTGGAAAGCAGATCAGGTCTTTCCTCCGGAGAGGAGCGCCCAGGCGTCTGAAAGAACGATCGCGCGCACTGAGTCTCTGCTCGGCTCCGCGTGGCACTTCCGATCCCGTCCGGGAGCGCCGCGCTTGCGGTCCCGCCCCCGCCCCAGTGCAAGGCGCCCCCAGCTCCGACCCGCGCCCGGCCCCGCCCCGCCCGGTGTGCCCACCCCTGGCCCGCCCCGCCGCCCCCTCGCCCGGAGCCCGCTGCGTCCGGAGCGTCACGGCGCGGGCAGACCGGCCGGCAGGCAGTTGGCACCGCGGGCGTTGGCGCGTCGGAGCCTCGGGCGCCCGGAGCCAGCGGTCCAGGCGGTGGCGCCGTGTGGGGGGTTGCCGCAGGGAGGAGCAGAGCCCGGTCGTGCTTGGGTAGGGCAGCCCGGGGCGCGCCCTAGCCCTGCCTGGGGCTCGGGACCCAGGAGCTGACCCGCCCGCGTCCCGCCTGGCCACATGGCTCCACTCCGCGCGCTGCTGTCCTGCTTGCTGCCCTTGCATTGCGCGCTAGGCGCCGCCGCGGGCAGCCGGACCCCAGGTGCGTGCGGGTCGGGTGAAGGGGACTCAAGGGGCTGGGTGCAGTCGTCGTCAGGGCGGCCATAAGGCTCCCCAGCCACCCTGACAAAACTCAGGTGGGTGGGAGGGGATGCATTCAGCTGGGGAGATTCCTTTCCTCTGTTGCTGGGGATAGAACGACGCGCGCGCGCGTGTGTGTATGTGTGTGTATGTGTGTGTGAATTGGGAACTTTTCCGTCTTAGTGTTTCTCTTTCTCCTGTGAGTCTTTCTCCTACAGGGTCTGCTAAGCCTCCAGCTTAGGGTCATACATAGGGGAGTGTGCACAGTTATGTGTCCTCTGGTCACACGCACAGCAGTTAGCCAGCAGGTGGTTACCTCTCACCACAGGGCACCCCTCTTCTGCACCAAAGCGCTTAGATCTTTGTTGCACCAGCATAGCATCTTCAGAGGAGAAGACACTCCCTCTACCTTTCAGCGTGGAGTTCCCAGGGGGCTTTGAGGATGGGTGGGAGGCTTTGGCCATTTCCAGGTGGGGTTCATGTACCAAAATGTGACCCTTCTTGCAGCAGTCTTGGGGTCCTCTGCTGTCATGGGTGGGACTAGAGGACAGGAGCATCTGCCTGCTGGTGTAACTGCCTTGGGCCCGAGGGCTTTTCAGGACGCGTTTTCATCTTTGATCAGCGCTGTGAACTGGGTAGGTGATAGATGCTGCTCACTGGAAATGGAAATTCCTCCCAAACTCACTGCCGTGAATCACCAGGCTTGGCAGCCAGGGGGCTGTCACTCCTGCCTGGCCAGGCTGGGCACAGAGAGAGCGCCGAGGCCGGGGCCACTGGCGTGCAGCCTGGAGCATGGGCCATGACCTCACACTTAATTCAGCCCAAGTGGGCAGGTCACTCCGGTGTCTCCTCTTATTTTTGAAGAGCTATATTTATCCTGCTTGGGGCTGGGCCATGCAAAAATCTCAGCAGCCACTGTGCTGCTTTAAAAAGTTCTTTTTTCTAACCTTGGAAAACAGAACCACATATTCCCTCTGTCTCTTCTCCAGCCCCACCTTTCCCCTGACACGGTCTTGTCACTCTCCCAGGTTTCTAGGTGTGTTTGTTTTGCCAGCTGCATTCTTGGAAGCTTGGTGAGGAGGGCCCTGCCCCAGGCTGGGCTGCTGACTTCAGTTAATCGGGAGCTTGGGCAGATCTGGCCTTCCCTCTTGCCCTAGGGGATTGTAGAGAATTTAGTCCTTTCTTAGGCAGTGTTGGAGGTTGGAGGGCTTGTTGTTTCAGTGACAAGATTCTGCTTGGCATCATTTGTTTCCTTCTGCTAAACTAGAAAAGGATCTGAGGGCTACAGGGAACTATTTATGTCTACAAAGTACCTACATATTATTGATCCAAGCATAGAAATACAAGAGCTCCAGAGGCGATGAGTAGAAAATGGATGAGCGTAGGCCAGGCGGTTCATAAGAGTATGCCCGGGGTTGCCCTTCCCTGCCTGTCCTGTGGGATTTCCAGTGTCCTGTTATCACTGGGCACTAAAGTGACTTCTTTTTCCCCCTCAACAGAGCCGCACCTCTCTGGAAAGCTCAGTGACTATGCTGTGACCGTGCCCTGCAGCACAGATTTTCAGGGACGCTTCCTCTCCCATGTAGTGTCTGGTCCAGCGGCTGCATCTGCGGGGAGTGTGGTAGTGGACAGTACACCTATCCCGCCACTACGCTCCAGGCACCTTCGGATGGCTCGCAGCCCTGTCCTGAACCTGGACAGAGGGACTTTGCCACCTCCCAGGGCACGGCGCCACTTCCTCTACTTCAATGTGACCATTTTTGGGAAGGAGTTGCATTTGTGCCTTCGGCCCAACCGGAGGCTGGTGGTGCCCGGGGCCTCAGTGGAGTGGCAGGAGGATTTTCGGGAGCTGTTCCGGCATCCTTTGCAACAGGCGTGTGTGTACACTGGAGGTGTCACCGGAATGCCAGGGGCAGCTGTTGCCATCAGCAACTGTGATGGATTGGTAAGGGACACTACTTAACTCTCACTCTTGTTAAGTTGTGAGTCATCCTTCCTCCTGGTCGTTGTGATTTTCTTGATTCTCCTGGGTTTGGGATTCCCATGGGCCTGGTATGCAGTAAGGATCCAGTTGGGGGCTGTGTTGCCTTGTAGATGACACCACTGGTGCTCCTTGGCCATCAGGCTTATATCCTGTCAGGTGTCAAGTGGATGAGTTGGGACAGTGCCTTTATTTTACACAACCCCTCACCATCCAGGGACCCTTGAACCATAAGCTACTTGGCTAGCGAGTAACGAACTAGGAGCTGAGAAAAGTAACATGTTGAGTTTCAACAGCTGGGTATCAAATGGTGGCCGTGTCACTCTGCTCGCCCTGAGATTTGCTAAGTTAATCTCTAGTTCTTCCCCTTATGCATAAAGTGGTGACACAGTCATTTTGCACACACTTGCTGTTCTGTAAGCTGCACATATGGGGGTATGTGGCCCCTGGCCTCTCTCAGAGCTGACATACTGGTCATCCTGTGTGGCCCACCTCACCAGCCAGCACCAGCCAGCACCAGCCAGCACCAGCCAGGTGGTTGGCATGCCTGGTGCGTGCTAGCTGCTGATACTGTTACCCAGCATTCTTCCTATTAGCCATCTTTTATCTGTCTCTCCTCCCAAAGCCAGGCCACTCTTCTCTGTCTGCTCCACAAGATCCCCTTCCTCGAACCCTCACTATCCTCCCAGACCTGGAGGGCTTGGAGGGTTGGCTCTCTTATTGCAAACCAATTTGCTTTTATGTCACTGTCTGCAGGTGTTGGCTCTTGCTGCCCCTGCTGCCCCCTAATAGTGTGGCAACCTCATGAGCTTGCATGGCTGCCCAGGGTCTGCTGGGTGGCTCTTCCCATGCTCTACTACTTGGCAGCAACACCAAGTATGAGCTGCTATGTGCCACAGCAGGACATGCTTGTCTCTGCCTGTAGCTGACTTGGACAGGCAGGGAGCAGGAGTGCTGGGAGTGTCCTTCTCATCTTCCCAGCCTTATGGGATATCTTCCTGTCACATGTCACTGTGTCCCATGCTGGGAAAGCCTCGCTGCCAGCCTGCCGTGGCTCTGCGGTTCTCTGACTAGAGCCGCTCTGTGCTCCTAGTTTGGTTGAAAAGCCAGGTGATGGAATTCAGGGATGCAGGGTCTGCACAGATGGAAGTCAGAAAATGCTGCTGTGAACTGGCAGCTTGGCTGAATGGCATGGTGAGCGCCTTGAGGCAGCTCCCAACGGACCGTGAGCGTCTCATGTCCCCGTTGCCCTCACGTGAGACGTGGGGGAGAAGCCGTATCACTGTATGCTGGGGATCCAGAGAAGGCATGCATGGGTCAGTATCCCCATTACAACCTCCCTCGGCTGACAAGTTATTGACTACTACCTGTAGATGCTGCTTGGACCAGGTGGTTTCCATAAAGGACCCTGACGCAGGGGCTCATGACCCATGATCCTGTGCCTTGGGCATTGTGCAGTGCCCAGATGATCAGCTGTGCTGTGGCGGCTGGGGCTGGTGACGGTGGGGACCTTGTGGCCTGGCATGCCTAGGATGATGTTGCTGGTCTTTGGTAGCCTCTGAGTACAGGTGCTCATGAGCTGTGTGACCTTAGGCCTAGTCTTCTCGTGGCTCCAGGGGCTGCTCCTGCAGGTCCCTGGCAGATAGACGTGGATTCTGGATGGCTTGTGCCAAAGCTGGTCTCAGCAGCTCTCCGTGAATGGTTCTGCAGAGCAAGGCTCCTAGAGAAGCCTGTGAGCTGCCTAGTTCTTGGCTGGGGGCAAAAGTGGGCTTCACTGTGGTAAATGTCAGGCTGAATGCCTGGTGAGCACCAGGGCCCTGCTTGGGCCCTCAGCTGCCTGCTGAGGCTGGTCCTGCAGTCCAGCGTCCTCCCCTCTAGGCAGGGCCTCACTCCCTGGCTATCTGTGCCCTGGAGCACTCAGCATCCTGCCTGAGGCCTCCCCAGAGGCCTCCCCAGGAAGGGTTTCTTCACTCCTTACCCAGCCAGGAAGTGCCCCAAGTCCTGAGAAGGCAAGGGGCCATTGCATGTCACCCAGCAGAGCTCACCTTTGGACTCTGGGAGCGGCTGCCACACTTCTGGTGATAAGGTTTCACTCTGTACTTTTATCTCTAGTTGTTAACCCCATGTTTCAAAGATCTCAAATACCAAGGTCATTCATTCCAAAGTGACTAAAAATTATCTACTGAGCACTGGCCATGGGCGAGGCCCACCTGGAAAATCACAGGGGGATGACGCCAATGACACAGTTTGTGACCCAGTGTCTGACATCCCAGGCTCAGATGAGAGTTAACTGCAGTGTCCCAGGCAGTTGTTCTGTGGAGGAAGGAGTGGAAGGCGTCAGGGTTGCTGTGTGTCCCCATTGTTGGTTTCAGGCACAAGTGAAGCCTGCATGGCCCCTTCAGATGCCAAACTTCTGGCCAGAGTCAGAGAGAGGCAAAAGTGCTGCAGGTCTGTGCCTGCACGGTCGGGTATGGGGCTGAGGGGAGTAGCTTGGGGTCTTCAGGCTCTCTTATGACTGAAGCATTGCTGGGCTGGGGAAGGTGTTCAGTGACTGGTCCAGCTCTTCTGCACCTTGTTGCCCTGTCCAGCTCAACAGTTAGGCCTGATACTGACCAGGGAAGGAGGAGTCAATCGTAGGTTTATGGAGCTTGGCTTCAGAAATAAATTTCAATTCAAAAATCAGCTGTGGTTTCAGAGCTCAACAGGCTTCCCTGGAGGAGGAGGCACTGGCTGAAGACCGTTCAACAGCATAAGCAGGAATGCAAGCGCCGGGCCTCTGGCCAGCAGATAGCACAGCCGACATGGCCCATCTGGAGGGTGTTTGGGGCAGGAAGTAAGGGGCGTAGTGCAGCTCTGTCCAGCCTGCAGAGTGTTTCCTCCAGGCTGAGCAGCTGGCTTGGGACTGTCACACCCGAGGGTCTCAGTGCAGGAATGTGTCCAGGCAGTGCAGTGGCCTCTCAATGGGTCACTGTTGAAAGCCATTAATGCTCTGCACCTGGGAAGAATCTGGATGGGGGCCTGAGGTGGCACCAGTTCTTCACACGTTTCAAAGGGATTGTGGGTCAGCAGAGAGGGGTCCCCACTTCTCAGTGGGGCTGAGCACTCCCTGCACCTGAGCAGAGCCAGCCTGCTATAAGGAAGAGATGGCCCTCGTCTCTCCAGGAACATGAAGGCCAGTCGTCTCTGCCTTCCTGAGCTCTTCCTGGGACATCTGGCGTGGCTGCCCTGGGCTCCCCTTGCCTTCCGTGCCTCTGTGAGAAAGGCCTGGTGCAGAAATGGTCACACGTGTAAGATTTGTCACATCAGGTTCCATTTTCTGTTCTCGGCAGATCCTGCATTTTTGATGGTCTCCTCTCAACAGACTCTGGCAGGTGGCAGGAAGGGCCAGGGAAGGCAAGGCATTCTAAGCCTGGTCATGGTGGTAGCTGTGCTACTGTGCACACGCTGGAAACCCGCATACTGCAGACTGTAGGTAACGAACCGGAGCGGGTGCAAGCTGTGTCTCAGTGAAGCTGTTAGGTACAGGGCCAGGGCAGGGCCCAGACAAATGTCTGTAACAGTGCTGAGCCTGCTGAACACCAGTGCAGACCAGCTGAGTGACCCAGAGTAAGTTTCTAAATGTCTGGGTCTAGGAGGAGGGGATAGGAGTACCCATCGATAGGGGTATTTGGAGGATTTAGTGACATCTTGTAAAGCATCTGGCTTTGCAGTGGGCCCTTGAGCAAGGGGGTTGATTTCGGAAATCGTGAATGGTTACATTTGTGTTTAGTAATTAGGGCAGTAATTATTAATAATGATAAGTACCGTAACATTGTGGAGTTCCTCGTGTTGCAGGGATACATAGACTGTCAGCACTAAGTCAAATGGGTTTGAGTCCTTGGGCCACCACTGCTTCTGAGGTTGGCCCAGCCACCCTTCCCTCCATCCTGTCCCCACTGCGGCACTGTCCCATGCAGAATGGGCTTGGCAGTGTTTCCTCAGGGTGCAGAGCTTGCGCATGAGTGATGCTCTGTAATAACCTAGATGCTGCCTGGCATAGTGGAGTGCAAAGAGAGGCCAGTGGAGTGTTTCTGTTAACAGTCATAGCCCCTGCTTGATGCTAGGATCCTGGTCTAGAGGGGTGGAGCTCACCCCTCCACTTCTGGCCTCAGGAAGCCTCCAGCTTAAAGAGGAGGCTGACACACACTAGCTGGTACAAAGCGTGCAGACCTGGGCGGCGCCAGCCCCCGGTGCTAGTGCTTGGGACAGGATACACCCTGTGGGTGGCCTAGAGATGGGCACTGAGAAGGGAGAAGGCTTGCCAGGGGAGGGGCCATTTGTGCTAGGTTTTCAAGGATGTGTATGAGTTTTTAAAGCCACAGAGAAGTAATTTTAGGCACCCTGCAGGGAAAGCAATCCTGTGGCTTCGCAGGGTTTGGGAAATGGCAGGTCTTCCTAGCTTTCCATGGGAGCCGGGGAAATGTGAAAATGTGATTTGGAAAATCTCCACCTCACCAGGGAGCCTGGGCCATGAGGAGCCACAGGAGGTCTGTAAGCAAGAGCCACCTTGGTACTGGGGTGTGACGGTATTGCTGGGAGGGCTGGTGTGACATCCTGGTGCTAAATGTCTGTCCTCACCCAGGGGAGTTCCTGGCCGGCTGAGGAAGTGAGCTGCTCTTGAGGGCCCTGCCATGTGAATAGGCCCTGCCTGGATTCCCGGCTGGCCTGGCTCCTCACATATGCACCTGTTGGCTTCTGTATGTGCGAGACAGGCTCTGGACAGGGCACCTGAGCCTTGTGACTGGCTGCTCCTGGCTACAGGCTGGCCTCTTCACCTCTGCACATCCCCTCCACACGACCCCCAACCCCCAGCGGGTCTGCCTGCCGCACTTCCCAGCCCCCTCCTTTGCTCATGCTGTGCACCCCTAGCCTAGTAGCCTCCCTCTGCTTCACTTGGTGTAGCTCCTGCTGCAAACCCCATTTCCAGGAAATCAGAGTCTGTCTTAAATTTGTGCTAGAGGACAAGGCTGGACCCCTGGGATGGAAGGACAGGAGGTCAACATTTCAGATATCTGCAGGAGTAGGTGGGTGATAGGAGAAACAGCAGAGGGGTGGGAACAGTGGGAGGAGCTGGGGCTGTGGCCATCCGAAAGGACTGGCATTGCTCGAGTGTTTTTAGGAGAAATCAGAAATAGGAATTTTACAAACTCATATCTAAGTTTTAAGCCAGTATATGAGCCAAACACAGCAGGGGTGTTTGCTAGAGGCTTTAGGTCATCAGTGCATGTCTTAGTCCTTTTGTGCTACTATAACAAAATACCTGAGACTAGCTGCTACTATAACAAAATACCTGAGACTTTGTAATTTATAAACAACAGCAGCTCATTTCTCAGGCTTGGAGGTTGCAAAGTGCACAGTAGAAATTTTAGCAACTCTGGGGGCTGGTGAGGACTGCTTTCTGCTTCCAAGTGTTCCTCGTCACTGTGTCCTTGGGAGGCGGCGGCTGCTGGATCCTCCTATGGCAGCAGAGAAGGAAAGGAGGGCAAAAATGTGTCACTAGTTCCCTCCAGCCTGTTTGTAAAATCTTTCTTATTTATTTATTTATTTATTTCTTGCTTCAGAACCTTTGTTTGTTCATTCACTCATTTTTATGGCCGGCTCAGCCCGTCCCGAGGGCAGGGCTGGTGCAGCATGTGGTGCCGGGGATCGAACCGTGGTCCCTGAAGCCACCCAAGCTTTCCCAAGCAGCCGCTTTAGACCACTGAGCCATCCCGCCAGG
>PVJA010038698.1:0-19607 GCA_004027025.1 Myocastor coypus
CTCTGAGTTATAGGATATTACAGCACAGGTTCTCTTATATCCTGGGTCTTATTGACCTTGAAGGGCTAGGGCCAAAATATTGGCTATCCTTATAGCCCTTCTTTTTCTCCAATTGTCGGTCTGTTAACTTACATTCTCAACCCTCCAGCAGAAAAGCTTTGTGATACTATTATTCTATAACATAGGTACTGGGCTTATCGTCACTGGCTTTCTGAGTATCAAATGTCTTGGACTTAGCTTGGAAATGATATTTTCTGACCATCATTGATATTCTAATAACTTTCCATACAATGTGATATAAGCAGTTACACAATTTTGACACAGATATTTGGAAATTCAAGGAAATACAAAACTGTAGCCTGTCAAGAATATGGTTTTTGGCCCAGTCTCTTATGATAGCCATTATTTCTGGGGTGACACAGTATCCGAATGTTTTTTTTCCCTGCATTTCTGAAATAACCAGTGCTGTAGAAAAAATTTCATGTATTTATTTGCTACTTGTATTTCTTCCTCTGAGAAGTGTGTATTCTACTTCAGCAGAGAGGCTAGCTTTGGGATCATGTGGCATAACTCATGCAGAGACACTCAGTGTGTGACCTTGTGGAAGAAGGTCTCTGAAGAACAGCTAGGTGTGAGATCCAGGGGCTAAAACAGTAGCAGAACATCGAGGCAGAGGAGCACAGCAGATTCACTTCCATAGGTCACAACTGGAAAGGCCCAAGCACAGCAGCAACACCCAGCCAGGCCCAGTTGGTCAAGTTCAAATTCTAGTTCAATAGACCTTAACACATTGGGGTTGAGGCACATGACTAGCATCAGTGGAATCCAGATCCAGATACAGACATACAGGAGCATCCTCTCAAGACATAGGTGGTAACATGTACTGGGGTTGGCTGGGGAGACACCAGATACATCAAAGGGAGGCAACCACAGAGAACTTAGGGAAATGAGTTTATATACAAATTCCTAATTTAATATTTGCACAGGTATATAACCATAATGTTTGCTCTTATGGTCTAAAATACAAGTGCAATTACTTACAAAAGTTTGTCAATATCTAAATTTCACTACCAGTATTTAGTATTCCTAATTGTATTGAAGGTGTTTGATTTTCAGAAAGATGGTGAGATTAAGCTCAAGTGCCTAAGTTATAGGGAATAATATCATTAAGCTTCTTTTCTGGATGGTTAACAACTTAAGTTGTCAGTACAAATAATTAGAGAAAAAGAAAGGATATAAGAATAGCCAATATTTTATCTCTATCCCTTGAAGGTCAGTGAGGACACAGGACATAAAAGAACCTGTACTGTAATCGCCTATAATTCAGTGGAGTCCCAAATTTCCTGTTCAAGGAGATTATGAGGCCTCAGTGGAAAATAATCAATGTTGTACAGTGTGCCTAAGGAGAGTCACCTAAAGAGAAAGTGTTCTCTCAGTCTTTCACAGGGGAGAATATTGATTAAGCAATGACTTGATTCATCCAGATGGCTGACACTGACAAAAGTTCTGCAAACCATAGTACATGGTTTCAGGGTAAATCTGGAAGGGACCTGACAGACTTGTCAGACACAAAAGTTGCATTTTTCGTAAGGTAGGTCTTGCTTTATCTTGGTCTTAACCATTCAGCAGAAAAGTCTGACCATGAGGTAGGAAATGTAAAGACATATTAATATACTGAGTTGTAAAAGGCTCAAGTCTACAGCTTCTGATAATGTTAGATGAGTTGATAGTCCACTGCTGTTATGGATTATTGGACTATACATATAGCTACTTTCTCTTTTTGCAATTAAAATAAAAATCTGTATGAGTGGTGTTTAGACAAGAAATCATGTCTGCATCTTGTACTCTGAACATCTATGATGAAGACAGCAATATGCAATGTATTAATTTTTGTAAAAAAATTCTTATTCAATTTCATCTGTGACTGACTGATTCCATGTGTTTATGTGTTTTTGATTTTTCTTTTTTCAATAATTTCCAGTTTCATTGCACAATATTCACATAATATTCATCAGGTAATTTCAATTCCTTCGCATTTACTTAAGCATGTTCTATGGGCTAGCACATGATCTATTTTGGACAATATTCCATGTGCACCTGAGAAAATGCATATTCTGAAGGCGCTTCCTTAAATGCTACAAAGGTCTACTAACTCCTTGTCTTCATAATTTTGGCTTAGTTCTGTGATTTCTTTACTTATTTTTTGCATGATCGGCCTATTTCTTTGGGTGCATGCAGTACAATTATGTTATTGCTCATTAGATGTTAATGTCTGTTAAAATTTCTCTTATGTACTTCACTGCTCCTATATCATATGCATTTAAATTTATAATTGTTATCTCTTCCTCTTGCAGTTTTCCCCTAAAATTATGTAATGATCTCCTTTATCTCTTTTGATTCATTTGGTTTCAAGTTGACATTGTCAGAAACCAGAATGGGTATTCCTGTTTATTCTGGTTTCCCATCACATGGAGTATTGTTTTCCATTTTTTGACATTCAGTCTATTAATTTTTTCTTGAGTTCAATATGTTTCTTATTTGCAACATATTGTTGGATGGATTTTATTTCTTGATCTACTTTGCCGGTCTACTTTTGATTGGTGAATTGAGGCCATTTCCATTGATAGTTATAGCTGATATATACTGTCATATCTCCCATATGGCTTTGCTACCGTAGGATCCCAAATTTTCCCCTTTGCTTCATTACTTCCTCTACCTGGTGGTTGTCTTCCATTGTTATTCAAGTTGTGGTCATTTTTGTCTCTTTCTAAAATACCTGTCTGTACTCTTTGTAAGGTTGTCACAAAATTCTTCAGTTGTTCTTTGTCATGGGAGTATCTTATCTGTCCATTACATTTCATACATAGTTTTGCAGGGTGCATCAACTTGGTTAAAAGTTGGTTTCTTTCAGAGCCTGAAATATCCCACTCCAAGCTGTTCCTGATTTGATGATCTGTGTTGAGAAGTCAGCTGTGATTCTGATGGTCTTTCTATCATGAGTGATCTCTTTTTTCTAACATCTTCTATTCTGCTGTTTTCCCCAATTTCTGGGATCTTGATTATTATCTATCTGGGTAAAGATTTATTTTGATTATGGATAGCTGCAGCTCTATATACCTCACTTAATTCTTTGTCTGATTCTTTTACCATGTTTGGGAAAAATTCTACTACTTCTGCAAATACTCTTCTTATGTCTTTTGTGTTACCTCCAGCTGCTTCATTGATATATATTAGTCATATTGTTTTTCATTACATTGCCTTCCAGTCTTTTTGTGGTTATTTCCTGGTATCTTCTTACTTTAAGAGACCTTTCCTTTCATGTTCACTAGCTACAATGCTTTCTTCAAGTTCTGAAATTATACGTTCTGCTCATTGAAGTGATTTTGCCAGCTTTCAATGTAATTCTTAATTTCCTGGATATTTGTTTGAATCTATTTTATGCATTCTAGTTCTTTCCTGTGTTGTTCATTCAGTGTTTTCATCATTTTCCTATTCCCTTCTATTTTTTATGTCTTCATTATATGTATTTAATAATTCTTTCCTGATTGTTGTCACTTCCTTTTTTGCCTAAGAGATTATTTCTAATCTGATTTCCTCTATAGCTTAATGTAGTAGTTTTTTTTTTTTTTTACTTCATTTGATATTGTCTCAGAAATTTCAGGTATGTGACTTCCAAGTTCTTCTATGACCTTGTATCCTGGACTTGTTTTGGGTGGGCTAGAAGTCTGAGGTTGCCTCTTGTTTCTTCTTGTTGAAGCTACCAGTGTTCTCCCTGACTCCATCGCATTGACAGTTGGATGTAGTATGGGGGAGCAAGGCTCTCAGGAAAGTGGGAGGGCAGGGAAGCTCAACAAAGCTCTTGCTGTTTGGAGTTTATTGTAGCTTTCACCTCACTAAAGGTTGAAGGGCAAGCCAAAGTTCAGAAGAATCTGATAATGATGAGTACAGGCTGAAGTCCTGCAAATCTCTCTCTGGTTGGCTGGCTTGTGGGGTAGAACTGCACAAAAGTTTTATCCCTAATAAACTTTCCTTCATGCCACTGTTGTAACGTATCTTTCCTTTCTCACCATATCCACAAAACCATCCACTTGTTGTATTTTTCTTGAACCAATTGTCATATAAATAGATTGTGCATACATATACATTTGCTTCTGCTTCTTTCACTTAGAAAAATGCATTTAAGATTCATCCACATCATTGTATGTTCATGGCCAAGCCTGTGAACAAATGCACTTGGTAAATATCTGTAGCACCTTCCTCCCTGTATCATGACAATACACATTCTTCTCAGCTGCACATGGGATGTTATCCAAAAGAGATCATATATTAATTGAAAAAAAAAAGTTTAAGTAAATGTAGAAGTATTGAAATCACCTCATGCATACTATCTGACCACAGTGCAATGAAACTTTAAATCAAAAAATGGAAATTCTAAAATAAAATTGGGCCAGATCTAAAAAAAAAAAAAAAAGTGGAAACCTCTAAAACTACATTAACATGTGTAAATTAAACAACATCCTTCTAAACAAACAATGGGACACAAAGGAAGTTAAAGTTGAAATTAGACACTGCATACGATTAAATGATAATACTGATCCAACATCACAAAACTTATAGGATGCAATTAAAGCAGCCCTGGGAGGAAAATCTGTAATGATGAACTCACACATCAGGTAAAGTGAACTAGTTAAAATAAATAACCTAAGGTTAATCTTCAAACTTCTAGAGAAAGAACAAATCAAACACAAAGCCCATAAAAAGGAGGAAGTTATGAAGACAAGTATAGAAATAATTGCAGAAGAGACTAAGAAAACAACACAAAGTATCATAAATTTTAAAGTTAGTTCTTTGAAAGATTAAACAAAATTGATGAAACATTAGCCAACCTCATCAAAAAGATGAAAAAGAAAACTCATAAATTTAAGCAACTAGGAATGAAAAGGGAAAAATCACAGTGGATCCCATGGAAAACCAGGAGATCATCAATACTTACTATGAGAATCTACATTTTAATAACATGGAAAACAAAGAATAATTTGATAATGTTCAATGCACTATTATTAAAACTAAATCAAGAAAATATAAAAATTCTAAGTGAACAAATATCAACAAATACAACTGAAAATGTAATTTAAAATTTATGAACAAAGAAAAACCCAGGCTCTGATGGTTTCACAGTGAAATGCTACAAAATTTTGGGAAAGAACTAATGCCACTAATGTGGAAAATCATTATGGAAATTTAAAAGGAAATAGTGGTTCCAAAGTCATTCCTGGAGTCAATTATTACCCTGATTCCCCAGCCAGAAAAATATCCCAACCAAGAAAAAAAAAACTACAGGTTAATGTGCCTAATAAACATAAATACAAAAATTTGTAGTAAAATACTAGCAAACAAAATGCAGCAAATCTTAGGGTTTATAAACATCATGACCAGGTACGATTAATTGAAGTGATGCCTGGATGATTTGGCACACAAGAATCAATAAATGCAATACACTGCGTAAACAGAACCCATGACAGACACCACATGGTCATCTCAGTAGATACAGAAAAAAACTTTTGAGAGACTCCAACACTTATTCATGATAAAGATCCGAAGGAAAATTGGAATAGGTGGTCTTTATTTCAATCTTACAAAAGCCATTAATGAAAAACCAACAGATAATATATTAAATGGTCAAAAACTGAGAAGGTCTAAAATTCTCCACCAACATACTTCTACAGTTAGCATACAAATGCAGTAGTGTAGTATGATACAAAGTTAATAGACAAAAGTCAATAGTGGGACTGAGGAGATAGCTTGGCGGCATAAGCACCTGCCTGGGAAGATCCCAAATTTGATCCCTAGTACCATGTTCTCTGCACACCCTGAAACAGCACTTAATGATGCATGCCTGTAATCTCAGCACTAGGGGAGTGCTGAGACAGGAGGAATCACTATGAGACTGAACTGCATACTGAGACGCTGTATCAAAAAAAAAAAAAAAAGGCCAATGGCATTCCTATACACAAGCAACAAACTTACAGAGAGAGAAATTAGGGAAAATCCACCCTTCATGATATCATCCAAAAAGATGAACTACCTAGGTATAATCTAACAAAGGATGTAAAAGATGTGTACAGTAAAAGTTACAGTACCCTATAAAAGGTGATTTAGGAGAATATCAGAAAATGCAAAGGTAACATTTGCTCTTGGATAGGAACAACCAATGTAGAGAAAATGACCACACTCCCCAAACTGCTATACAGAATTAATGCAGTCCCAATGAAAACTTCGTTGGCATACCTCACAGATTTAGAGAAAATATTCCTGAACTTTCTTTGTTACCAGAAAAGACCTATAGCAGCAAGAAAATTTTCAGCATCAAAGACAAATCAGGGACCATCATAACACCTGAAATTATACGGCAAAGGAGCCAAACGTGTTCACTGGAAGAAACATGTCTTTTTAATTAATGGGGCTGCAAGAACATGATGAAACCTAAGGTAGACTAATATGTATCACCATGCACTAAACTGAAATCAAAATGGATCAGGAATCCAAATATTAAAATAAACAAAGTAGGTAGAAGTCTTGAAGACATAGGTGTAGGAAGAGATTTCATGAATAATACTCACAGTTGCAAGGGAAATAGTAGAAAGAATCACCAATAGGGATCTCACCTTACTGAAAAAACTTGCACATCAGAAGAAATCACTAACAAAATGAAAAGATATTTCACAGAGTGGGAAAAAATCATAGCCATTTGTCCCACAAAGGACATATAATGAGAATCTAGTGAATTGAGAGAAATCAGATCTTCCAAATTCAAAGGCCCAGTCCAAATGTGGGTATCATAGAAAAATAGGCCTTTCACATATTAACAAATACAAATAAATACATGAAAAAATGTTCACCATCATTGTTCGTTTGAGAAATGTAGATTAAAAAACACTGAGATCTCATCTCACCCCGAGAAAGAATGGCTATCATGAATATGTCAACTGATAACAAATGCTAGATGGTAGACTGGCAAGATAGCTCAGTGGACTAAATACCTGCTTTGGCAACCATAAGGACGAGGATTCAATACCTGGTCTCTCATGCTGTGCTGGCTCCATGCCTGGACAGCGCTGAGCAGTGACTTAGTCTGGGCATGGTGGCACACACTTGTAATCCCAGCACTGGGGAGGCTGAAAACAGGAGGATAATTATGAGTCTGAGCTGCCCAGTGAGAACTGGTACCAAACACATAAAATGAAATAAACAAACAAATGCTAGATGGGCTGTGGAGAACATGAATTCTCTTTCCACTGTTGGGGGAAGGTAGACTGGTACAGCAACTATAGAAATGAGTGTGGAGATTCTTCAGAGGAACTGGACCTCTAGCTCCTATTTCACCAGCTTCTACATTTCTGGGAATCTTCCAGGAATAATTAAAATCATTATACATATCTATGTGCAATCGTATTTCTAAAAGCACAATTTGTGATACCTAACACTTTGAAACAACCCGGTTGTCCATTTCTCAAAGAATGGATAAAAAATATATTTTATTTTTTATGCAATGGACTACTACTCATGCATAAAAATGATAAACTCTTTTTTAGGTAAATGGATGCAACTCGAGATCACACTCATAATTGCAATAAATCAGACACATATGTGTAAATATCTTATTGTCTCACTAGTGTGAGAAAACAAAAAAGCAAATAACATCCAAAATATAGAATAGATATTATGAATTGGGAAGAAACTGTTTAAAAAAAACTATTCTGATGAGAAATAAAAGAGAAAAGGAAATAATGTGTTTATATAAGACAGTTAAGATTGTTATCTATCTTTTATTCTTAGTTTATTAAAAAGATAATTTTGTGCTACTATAGACAAGATAGCATGCAGATGTCTTCTACTCTGAATAAGTACTAGGAAAACAATAATGCACAAGATATTGAATATTGTAACTGTCCTAACAACCTGTTTTGAAACTTGGTTTCATTGTATATTTTTTCCTTTATTTTTATTTTAATTATAATTATGATTACGATTATTATTTTTTTTCAGAACCAGGGATTGAACTCGGGTCCTTGTACTTGTCAGGCAAGCACTTATTCTACTGAGCTATCTCCCCAACCCCTGGTTTTTCTTTTAAAAAGGAAATAAGTGAGATGAGGAAAAGGATAAAAGAAGCAAGAAATATATACATATATATATATATATATATATATATATATATATATATATATATATTTGGGACATTTTCTAAAACAGACCACATATTAGTACATAGGTTGTGCTTAAGTATATGCAAGAAAACAGAAATTACTCCATCCATATTATCTGACCACAGTGCAATGAAACTGGAAATAAATGACAAAAGAAATCACAAGAACTCCAGAAATACATGGAAATTAAACAGCACTCTTTTTAACAAGCAGTGAGTCAAGTATTGCACTGACACCAAAATCAGAGAGTGACACAACTAAAAAACAGAACTAGAGGCCAATTTCTCTCATGAATATAGACGCAAAAGTCCTCAATAAAATACTCACCACTAGAATGAACAAATCATCAACTTGATTATACACCATGCTCAGGTAGGATTCATCACAAGGATGCATGGAAGGTGTAATACACACAAGTCTGTAAATGCAATACACTATATCAATAAAGCCAAAACAAAAATCACATGATCATCTCGATTGATGAAGAAAAGGCCTTAGACAAAGTCCAGCACTCAATCATGTTCAAAGTCCTACAGAAAATTGGAATAGAGGGTCTCTACCTCAACTTGATAAAAGCCATCTATGACAATACGATAGCTAACATACTTCTAAATGGGGTGAAACTGCAGTCTTTTAGTCTCAAATCTGGCACAAGACAAGGATGTCCTCTATCACCATTCATATTCAATACAGTTCTGGAGACATTAGGTATAGTCTTAAGACAACAGGGAGAAATAAAAGTAATAAGAATATGTAAAGAACTAAAACTATCACTCTTTTCACATGACATGATAATCTACTTGGAAGACCCAAATAATTCCACCAAGAAGCTACTAGAATTAATACACAAATTCAGTACCATAGCAAGTTACAAAGTCAACACACAAAAGTCAATAGCATTCCTCTACACATAACAAACACAATGAGAGACAAATTAGAGGAAAACTACATTTTATGATAGCACTGAAGAAAATGATATACTTAGGAATTAACTGAACTAAGGAAGTAAAAGACCTTTTCAATGAAAACTATAGTACTCTGAAAAAAGAGGTTCTAGAAGATTTCAGAAAATGGAAAGATATTCCCTGCTCCTGAATAGGAGAAACCAACATTATGAGGATGGCCATACTTTCTAAATTATTATACAAATTTAATGCAATTAACATAAAAATACGATCAACATACCTCACAGACTTGGAGACATCATTCTTAAAATTTATTTGGAACCAAAAAAGACCCAGAATTGCAAAGAAAATTCTAGGCAATGAAGGTAAGGCAGGAGGCATTACAATTCCTGACCTAAAGTTATACTACAAAGCTACAGTAATAAAATCAGCATGGTATTGGCAAAAAAAATAGACCTGAGGATCAGTGGAATAGATTAGAAGATGCAGAAGCAGATACAAACACATTCAGCCACCTTATTTTTAACAAAGGGGCCAAACACGTTTACTGGAAGAAAGATAGCCTCTTTAACAAATGGTGCTGGAAAAATTGGCTCTCTATATGCCGAAAACTAAAACTTGACCCTAGTCTATCAACATGCACGAAAATAAAGTCGAAATGGATTAAAGATCTAAATATTAAAAGTGAAACATTAAATCGCCTGGAAGAGAAAGTGGGAGAAAATCTTGAAGATATTGGGGTAGGGAAAAAAATTAATGGACAAAAATCAAAATGCACATTTGACATTTTAAAGAAAGAATAACTGGGACCTCCTGCAACTAAGAAGTTTTTTCACCTCCAAAGATATTACCAACAGAGTGAAAAGTAAACCCAAAAAATTTGAAAATATTTTAACTAATAAATATGCAGACAAAGGTCTTCTGTCTAGAATTTATAAAGAACTAAAAACCATCAGGGTCCCCAAATTCAAAGACACAATCCAGAAATGAGCATCTGAGATGAAGACACACTTTTCAGAGAAAGAAATTCAACAAGCATATAAATACGTGAAGAAATGCTCCACATCACTAACCATCTGGGAATTTCAAATTAAAACAACACTTACATACCATCTTACTCCAGAAAGAATGGCTAACATAAAGAAATCAACCAACAATAAATGTTGGAGAGGCTGTGGGGCAACAGGAACACTTCTCTATTGCTGGTGGGAATCCAGACTGGTGCAACCAGTATGGATAGCAGTGTGGAGACTCCTTAAAAAAAGTAAAGCTGGAATTCCCATTCAATCCAGATATCCCCCTACTGGTAATTCTCCCAGAATAACTGAGAACATCATGTTATAGTTATATCTGTGCACCTATGTTCATAGCAGCACAATTTGTGATAGCCAAATCCTCAAAACAACCAAAATGCCCATCATCAAGAATGGTTGAAAAAGATGTGGTATTTTCATACAATGAAATATTATTCATCTATAAGAAATGATAAATTGAAAGACTGCATATATAAATGGATGTATCTTGAACATATACTCATAAGTGAAATAAGCCAGACCTATATGTGCAAATATTGTATAGTCTCCCAGTGTAAGGACTCAAAAGAAGAAACTATTAAATAAGTAAATAAGTAAATTTTGGGTGATACCAGGAATAAATCTGTGGACCTTGCATTTTCTGCATCAAGAAATTCTTCAGTTGTTCCTTGTTGTCGAAACATTTCACTTCTGCATACTTGAAAGAGAGTTTTGCTGGGTATAGCAATCTGGGCTGCAATTTGTTTTTATGGAGGACCTGAAGCACTCTGCTCCATGCTCTTCTTGACTTCATGGTTTGTGAGGAGAAATCTGCCATTATTCTGATGGGTTTTCCTTTAAATGTGATCTGCTTCTTTTTCTAGCTGCTTTTAGTATATTATCCTTCTGCTGGATTTCTGGATTTCTTGACTATTGTATATCTGGGTGTGTTTTTAGTTTGGTTGATGTTATTTGGAGTTCTATATGCTTCAGTTACTGACTGTCTGATTGTTTTCTCATATTTGGGAAATTTTCTGCTCTTCTGACCATATTCTTTTTATATCCTTTTTATTGACTCCTTGTTTCTTCTTGATTCCTATTAATCTCATGTTGTTCATTTTTGCATTGTCTTGCAGATGTTTAATTATTTCTTTCCTGCATCTTGGTATTTTTTAAGAGATCCTTTCTATCTTTTCACTAGCTGCAACTATGTCTCAAAGATCTAAAACTCTATCTTCACTTTCATTCATATGGTGTTGCCAGCTTGTGATTGAATTTTTTTCTTGTATGTTTCTTTAAAACTGTTTTAGTCAACCTATTTCATTCCTATATTGCTCATTCAAAGATTCCATCATTTTTATAACTCTAATTTTTATCAATGTCTTCTTTAGCATCAATTATTAATTCTTTCTATATTTATAGTTACTCTTTCCTTTTACTTCAGAGAATGTTTCTGCTATGATTTCCTCTCTACCTTTCTGCAGTTGTTTCTTTGCTTCAGATGCTATTAACTCAGATATTTCCTTTCTTATTTCGGAGGTTATTTTCAATCTGCTTACCTATATACCTTTTCGCATTTGTTTCTTTTCTTCAGATTATATTAATTCAGATATTTCAGCAGTGTCATTTCCCCTTTCTTCTATGCTAGTATCTTCTGTATTTGTTCTTATTTAATTATTTCTTCTGAGTCCTTACACTAGAGAGACTACACAATCTTTGCATATATAGGTGTGGTTTATTTCACTTATGAGTATACATTCAAGATACATCCATTTATATATGAAGTCTTCCAATTTATCTTTAGGCTCAGGGTGTGAGATTGCATTTTGCTCTTTCTCTTTGTTACTTTGTATAGCACTGTCCTCTGACCTTTGGTGTAGGTCTTTAGTGCAGTTATACCATTAGTGTAAATGGAAATTATTACTCAAGTTAGATTATATTGTGAAGGCAGTTATAGTTTTGTATTTACAGAACTACAGTTAGGAAAACTAATAATGTATAGTGATAATTAACAGATGTCAAACTTTTGTAACCAGCGGACTTTTATTTTAGGCAGAGCAAACATTATGACTGTATAACTAAGCAGATATAAATTGGAAATTTGTATTTAACTTGGTTGTTCTAATTTCTGTCTGATCACCTCCCCTTAATATATGTGAGGTCTTCCAAGCAGACTAGTTCACCCAATTATGTGTTGCCTCTTCTTTTACTACTATCAAGACAATCTCATATATCTGGGTCTAATAAAGTGTCTCAGCTAACCAGGTCCAGATCTACCGAGTTTGAACTTGTCCTTATGTGTCTTGCTGGGTCTAGATGCTGTGCTCAGCTTTGTCCTGCTGCAGTCCATAGAAGTGATCTTGGTGTGCACCTGGGGCAAGACATTCAGCTCATGGATTACCTGGGTTGGTCTAGCCCTTAGCCTTATTGCAGGGAGTTTTGCTACAGTGTTCCATAGGATGCCGGTCTGATGGAGGAGCTTCCAGGTAGTGTGTGGAAAATACCACACACTCAAGGTCTAGGGTCTGTGTGGGGAGTTTATAGTCAGGATGAGTAGGCAGAAGTTCTCACCCACACGGTGGGCCTGGGGTCTGGATGGGGAGGTTTCTCTGGCATGGATGTACTGAGCAGGCTGGAGGTCCTGCACTCATTTTGGGCCTGGAGTCTGGAGGTTTTGAGTACAGCTAGCAGGTGGAAGTTCTCACGTCTTAATACCATATGAATTAACCATGATGTTGTCCTTCAAATGTCTGTCAGAAATGGCTATTAAGATTGGTGAGGGAATAGCTAGCCCTCAACCCAAGGAGGCAATGTTGCTGAGAGGAAGAGTCAGAGAGACACAGGCTCCTGTCACTGTTAGTTGTAAGTTGTTATGGTCTGCCTCTGCCTTCTCATTTTGAATTTTTTTAACCACATCCAACTGGCTTATTTTTATTGGAGGTGGGGATGTGGCAATGGCAATATAAAGACAGCTGGGACCTCAGGTTGGGAGGAAGATCATCACCTCCCCATATTGCCAATGGCCTCAAATAAAAAATAACCAACTATGGGGGAGCAGCTGAAATGGAGCCAGGGCATGGGGAAAGGAGACACAAAATTCGAGGGCAGCGTTGAGGAGACCATGCATGTGCTGGAGGGCCTGGGTGGCATCTGTATGAGTCTGTGCCTTCCAGGTACGCATGTATAAATGTAAAGATACGCTCTTTCTCCCCTCTACCTCTGCTCTGCTCCTCACCATCATCCCTGTGTCTTTCCACATGGGACGCAGAAGGGAAGAGATGAACAAATCATCATTAAATTGTGATCAGACCCACATCCATCAGCTTCTGGATCTTCTGCACTATTACAGTATTTGCTGAGTGCCTGGAGGGTCCTTCTGCACCTGCTCCAGAATGAGGCACATAGCTGGGTCACTCATTATCTACTGCACCTCAGGGTCACCCATGGCTCTTCCCTTCGCAACCTCAGGGTTGTTGTGCCTGATATACTGAGGCATCATGCAGTGCTCATAACTGTCATCAGCTTCCTTACAGCTGGAGTCCAGGTCTGGTGCCTTCTGGTACACACCCATGGCCTTTGTGCAGACCTTCATGGCCTCCAGCACAGCAGCTTTCTGGGTATAACCCTTCATGAAGGCTGGATCCAGCTGAATACCTTCTTCACAGTCCTTGAGAGCCATCCTGGAAATCTAGGAGCTTGGTATAGCAGGCAGCTCGATTGCTGCAGTTTAGCATCTTGTGCGTTCTGTTTAATGGCTACTGTATAGTGTTTCATGGCCTGAGGATAGTCTCCTTTGTGAAAACACTCATTGCCCTTGTTCTTTTCCTCCAAAGCCAGGTCAAGCTTGATGTAGGCCAGTCACTCTTGTTCCTTCAGGATGATGTCCACCTGCTGGCATTGCCTCAGTACATCTGGAGTTCAGTGTTATGTCAAAGACTTATTGTAGAAATGGATGGCACCTTTAGACTTCTCCTCTTTAAAGTAAGAATTGCCAATTCAAGCATAAGCTTTGGCAATCTGTTTGTTGTCTTCTCAGTTTTTTTTTTTTTCTTTTTGAGACAGGGTATCACTTTGCAGTTCAGGTTGGCCTTGAGATCAATTTGTAGCCCAGGCTAGTCTCAGTCTGGCACTGATTCTCCTACCTCAGCCTCCCAAGTGCTGGGATTATAGGTGTGCACCACCATGCACGACTTTCTCTCTCCACTTTGATGGCCTTCTCACAAACCTCCCAGCATTTATTATATTCACTTTTTTCAAAGTATATCACTGCTTGATTGGTAATGTATGTCATGTTGATGGGGTCCAGTTCCTTGGCTTTGTTGTAATTTGTTAGTACTGTGTCAAAATCTTTCTTGTAGGCATCATTCCCCAGCTCTTTTTTTTTTTTTTTTTTTAGTTTCAGCTTCTTATTCTCTGGAAGATCTTCTACGGGCTCTGGCTTGGTCTCTTTTTTGGGAAGAGGATGAGTGGGGAGAAGGAGTTGTGGCCTCTTTCTCCTCATCCATGCTATCCCTCTCAACCTCAAGCAGGACATTGTTTTCATAATCCAAGAGTATTGTAGTTTTGTGCCCAAGTCAGATGGCTTGTTTCATAGTTGTTCAATCAGATTCTGGTGGGTAGGGTCACTGAGTAGCGTCCTTCTCCTGGGATTTCTCTCCAGTTTCTGATCCAGGCTGGGCATGTTGAAAGAGTTCATGAATTTCCTCTGCACCTCTCCATTCAACCCACATTAAATTGATTTTCACACACCATTAATAAAGTGAGGCAGAGCCATCCTGAGAATATTCAAGAACCTTTTATGCAGCTCACCTTTTAGACAGATAAAATGGTCATTTTTCTTCTTTAAGAACAGTGTATTAGGGGCTGCGGAGATAGCTCAGTAGAATAAGCACCTGCCTGGCAAGCGCAAGGGCCTGAATTCAATCCCCAGTCCCAAAAAATAGGAAAAAAGAAAAAAAAAAGGAACTGTTTATTAGTTTCTCTCTCTTCAAAAAAAGATTTTTCTCAAGGCAAGGTCACCCTATACAGCTTCCAGGCTGATCTCAAACTGGCAATCAGTCCTGCATTAGGCTCCTGGATACAGGAAGTTCTTTTGCTTGTCTTAAGGGAGAT
This sequence comes from Myocastor coypus, assembly GCA_004027025.1. Taxonomy (NCBI): domain Eukaryota; kingdom Metazoa; phylum Chordata; class Mammalia; order Rodentia; family Myocastoridae; genus Myocastor; species Myocastor coypus. The sequence continues at coordinate 15,238 of PVJA010038698.1, forward strand.
GGTGTAGCTTGGGAAAAGATATATTTCCCCTCGATAAACTTGATTTTCACTTCTCAGTAGCATTCTGTTCCAATGTTTCCAGGTGACTAATTACTTATACTGAAGCTCAGGTATTTAGAAGTTGAATTTGAGGCCAGGTCAGGATGAGATATCTAATGGCTGACGTTCTACGAAGGCCTATGGTGATTTGTATGTTTTCCCTATATAGTTGTTTTGTTTTTTTGTTTTTTTGTTTTTTTGTATCTGGAATTGAACTCATATCATGCTTACCTGGCAGGGGCTGCATTACTGACTTGTATCCCTGGTCCTTGGATCACTCCTTCACGTGGTCACTTTCTACCTTGGAGATTACAGAGAAAGCTTCATTTTACTCTCTCTCTCTCTCTCTCTCTCTCTCTCTCTCTCTCTCTCTCTCTCTCTCCCTCCCTCCCTCCCTCCCTCCCTCTCCCCCTCCCTCTCTCTCTGTTTTCCTAGAAATGGAGCCAAGGACATTGTGTATGCTGAGCAACTGATCTGCCTTGAGATTACATCCACAGCCCTTTTTATTTTAATATTGGACCTTGCTAGGGTGGGTTGAAACTTGTAATATTCCTGCCTCAATCTCCTGAGTAGTTAGTATAAGCATGTGGCACCACAATGGGAGCATTCTGTACTACTTTATGTTCTTCACTAGGAGTACTTGGTTCCATGCCAAAGAAGAAAGCAGCTGTTCACTGTCATTTATAATAAAGATGTGTTCTGTTTTTATAGAGTTCTTACAACTAGCATATTGTAGCAATGTACATATTAATTTTCCATTTTGATTTGATTTCATTTACTTCTTCTCTTCATTATGAGTATTCTTTGAGGATAACACCTCCACTAAAAACTTCTTATCTTCCCAGGTACCTTTGTATGAATTAACTAAACCCATGTTTAACTCAGCAAAACATTTCAGTTCATTTACTTAACTGAATAAAAATAGCTTTGCCCTTTTTGTGAGTAGTAATTCTTTTCTGTTCTCTTTAATATCAAATTTCGTGTTAACTTCTTTGTTATTATGCAAAGGCCTGATTAATAGCCCGCCAAAAAGTATTTATGGGAGTGCAGAAACTGTTCTCACTGGAGCTACCTTAATGGGGAAAATGTGGTGTCTTCCCCACAGGCAGTCATCATTTGAATATTTTGGTTTGTGTTCTATGAAATCTTTTCACATTTGTGCTCTTACAATCTATAAACACCTGTCTCTTTTCATGTGTATGTCACACCATCACACACACACACACACACACACACACATACACACACACCATGAATGAGTCCACTTGATTAATGAAATTATATTGGACAGTTAGATTTAGCAAGTTAAGCCGGGTTGTGTGGTAGTAGAACTGCTGGGGGTATGAGTGGTGGAGGATGTGTGATCAACTTCTTTCCCAAAGCCAGTAAGACGGAAGAGACCCCACAAGTCCACAGCAGGCATCCTGCCTTCCACTTATCCATGAGGTACTTTTCAGCAGCAGAGACAACCTTACCCAAGGACACTGGTAACTCTTCAAGCAGTTATGGAACAGTGCTTCTGGGAAGCACAAGTAGATAGGCTCTTATAGTCACTTACTGCTTTTCACAGAAATAGTATATTCAAGGGGTTAATTGAGTGCTTAAGTCTATTTGTAGAAGGTACTGTGCAGCAGTATGTCAAGGAGGCATTTTCAAAAATAAAATATCATCATTTGTAACAAAAGGGAGCGATGCTGAAATTCATTACATATATTTTTGTAAATACTAGATGTCAATGTTGATATTTCAGACCTATTATCAATGTTACTTGTTGAAATTATATTTACTTCTGATTTTAAGGGATGAGTTTTCATTTACTTTATTAATACTGTATCAGTAAGATATGTTAAGAAGCTATTATTCCATATTCTGTGAGAAAGTAGTGGTCAAGTACTTCTTTAAAAATGAAGCTATGAAAAGGGTCAGATGACGTATATCTAGTCCCAGTTGAAATGCCCAGCCCAGTGAGCAATTTAAGTGAGATTCTGTCTCAAAACAGAGAATAAGAAGGTCTGGGGATATATCTCAGTGTAAGCTCTCTGAATTTGATACTCAAAAATGGAAAAAAAAAAAAAAGACAAAACTATCTTCTGCTAGCATATTGACTTAAATAGATGATTACCCAGAAAAAAGGTATTGCTTTTCTCAGTTGATTCCATTAGTGACACTTCCTGAGCATCTACTACAGTGGAGCACAAGACCAGGCACATTGAAGAGCAGAGATCTAAAAGATCAACATTTTCCTATTTCCCATTCCTGTAACATTCCATGTTTTTTCTTCTCAAGATTCCTCATTTACTTGTGTCCTGTCTACCTCTAATGGTTTTTCTGTTTATGTAAACTGTATTCATTCCCTTAGATTTATGTCAAGGGTCTCTTTGGAAAGTCCTTTCTTTTTTATTTTAAAGAGAAAAAAATAAATAATAAAACCAATGACATAAAATTTGAAAACAAAATTGTAGGAGAGTAACAACGTGGAGTATATTTTGCACTGTTACCTTCAAAGTAGTTGCTCATCTAATATGAAATAGGCATTGAAAGGTTATCAAGCAATATAGGCATATCCCTATCCTTTCAGTAATCTAACAGCAATTAGTAATATACCTATCTTAGCTATTCTCTGCATCTGTATTTATCTATAGGTATATCCATATCTATGTATGTTCATTTTTCTTTTACCCTTATTTATTTTCTCCTTTGTCCATTTCAGTTTCTCTTTCATTTTGAGAATTTTTTTCCCATTTCAAAATATCTATTGTACATTTTGGGTCTTATTTACTCTTTTTTTTCTGTCACAGACATTTATTTATTTATTTATTTATTTATTTTCACCATCTACTTTTTCTTTTTAATATATTTTTATTTTAATAAGAAATAACATTGAGAGTTTCAAAACATGTTAGTAGAACACCACATTATACATTGCCAATCCCTTTGCTCTGTGGCCCCGTGATGTTCTTGAACAGAAAATTTGGGACACCACTGTTTTATAAGATGTTACAGTACAACACCTGGCGTGATTACGACTGTAATCTCAGCAATCGGGAGGCTGAGGCAGGAGGATCAGTGCGAGTTCGAGACCAGCCTGGGCTACAAAAGTGAGCTCAAGGCCAGCCCGAGCTGCATAGTGAGACCCTGTCTCAAAAAAAGAGCAAAAAAAGAGATGTTACAGCACATGTTCTCTTATGTCTTGTGTCCTCAATGACCCTGAAGGGATAGGGTCAAAGTATTGGCTAATCTTATAGCCATTCTTTTTCTGTAATTTTTGGTCTGCAAACTTAGGTTCTTAGCCCTCTAGAAGAGGAACTTAGTGATACTATTACTCTGTAACATAGGTATTTGAGCTTATCATCACTGTCTTTCTAAATATTTTTTAAACATTAATTTTTTTCTCTTTCTTTTTTTAACACTTGACACATTGTATATTGTCCTCACAATAGGTATACAGAGCACAGTGTGTGGGCGTGACCCACCTTCCTATTGGTGTTGCTAAGGAAAGAAAAAAATTCTTCTCTTTGAATTAAGAGGAAGCAGATGTATACACAGTCCAGTGTTGCACAGTTGCAGTGGGCCACCAGTGAAACTTGCAATGTTGGAAGCTATTGATCCAAGCCTCCTACAGCTCATCTCATCAATCTAGCTCTGGTTTAACGCCTCGTAATTAAGGTTTTTTGCTGGGCGATCAAGGGCAAGTCAAAGCAAGACCTGTATAACAAAACATTTACCTTTTGTGTCTTGTTTACTCTTTCAGAGCTTAGTAATTCCTCTCTTTTCTAAATTGTCATGCAATGAACAAGAGATTTTTTTCTGTGATATCTTTTTATTTTATGACTTATGCCTACTGGATAAAAAATTGTTTAGGCAGTCAGGGGCAGAGACATATTATTTTGTGTCCTTCACATGGACTTGCCCCTTAGAAGTACACTGTCCTATCAAGTGATTTAGAAATTCAGAGAAGAACTTGATGCCCAGGACTAAAGTTAAGCAACTCAAGGAGGCAAGGTTGGTCTGCAGATATGATTTACATAAGGTGAAATGGCGAAGATCAAATTTCAAATCAATGTTGAGTGGATGACTAGTATGAATACACTCAAGTACTCATCAGTGTGTCAGACTGAAATGGCGCCTTTGTCTGTTAAAGGATGCCAGGAAGATGGGTAGTCTAGGTGTGAGTCTCTTGAAACACATGACCCCCAGAAAGTGGTGCAGAACACGTTGATATTCATGTCCTTCTTTCTTATTGGTTACTATTCTCTAGTTTTCTATATACAATTTTCCTAGACTATGTCTTTATGTAACCCCTTTTCTTTTCTTTTTTTTTTTTTTTTTTT
>PVJA010038699.1:0-19555 GCA_004027025.1 Myocastor coypus
GTGCTTGTATGACATGCACAAAATCTTCAACTATAATAATTATGCTACAAAGTTCTGTAAATTGCTACATAGCTTATTTTCAAATATACCTGTGACTTGCAGGCCTGCAGGAAGTGTACTACCAGCATGTTGCAATCTTATTTTTAGATTTTTCTCTAAGGCAGTTTTCTTGTGAAGCAGTCTCCTACTACTTAGCATAAAAAACCGAAAGTTTTTCTAAATCTTCCAATGTCCTTTGGAGTAAAAATAAGAAATGCAAGATTCTGGAAATGCTACGCCCGTCCACATCAGTAGTAGGGGCCTGTTAGCACAATCAAGGCTATGATTCAATGCCGAGTATCACAGAAACGAAGATGAAATGCAATGCGAATGCATAAGGTTGGTCTGCGCTATTTCTCCCCATGGGAGCTGAGCAATAATTTCAGAATTTGTGCTTTCAGAGGGACAACTACGGGGGTAGCTTACATTTGTTTTTTTTAAAATGTAATTTTATTACTGTTAATAAGAAATAACAGTAAGACAGATTCAAAACATGTTGGCAGGACAGCCACAATAATTAGTTCAATGAATATTATTGTCTTCATAGTAGTTGTTCAGAGTACAAAATGCAGACATGATAACTTTTCTAAACACCATTGGCACAAATATTTCCTGTCACTGAGCTAAGAGGAAATGTATGCACAGTCCAATATTCCATAATAGCCGCACTGACATTGTCACAAGCTGCTAATGTGAACCATTTACACCTCAATGTGTTTGTGTTCCTTTTTCTTTTTTTTTTTTTAATTTTAATTTTTTTTTCTTGTTTCAGAACTTTTAATTGTTTGTTTATTTTTATGGCCGGCTCAGCCTGCCCTGAGGGCAGTGCTGGCTCAGCATGTGGTGTCGGGGATCGAATCGTGGTCCCTGCAGCCGCTTGCAGGTGCTTTAAACCACTGAGCCATCCTGCCGGGCCCCTGTGTTCCTATTTCTATAGCAGCACAATTTGTGATGGTCAAATCTGGGAAACAGCCAAAATGCCAGTCACCTGAACAATGGTTTAAAAAGATGTGCTGTTAGACAAACTCTATGCCTTCATATATAAGTGGATGTATCTTGAACATATACTCATAAGTGAAATAAACCAGACCTACATGCAAAAATATTGTATTGTTTCCCTAATGTAGGAACTCAAAAGAAGAAATAAAAATGGAAATATATAACACAGCTAAATGGAAATAAAGGACTTAAGGACTAAACAGTGAAGGGACAGCAAGCAGAAAAGTTAGGAATCATGGCAGGGGCAAAGCCAGGCGCTTGTATGCGCATCGGAAAGAAGTGCTCACTAGGGAGCTCCGTGACCCTCCAGGCGCGCGCTGCACCTTCAGCATCACACGGGCAAGGAGATGAGGGAGGAAGCAAGACTGCATCCGCAGAAGCATCTGTGCTGCTGTCGTCCAGACTTTGTTCTCCAGGGACGCCTCAGATTGCGTCCCTGGCAAAGGTTTTGTTGCCGGCGTGCAGTGCACTTTGAAAATATTCAGAAGATTGAGATGTGGAGCTCTGACACACTGCCCCCAAATTTGGGCCTGTGTTTGCTGATGAGGGAAGTGGAGAAGAGAAAATAAGGCAAGACACAAACAACCTGAAAATTCAGTTCATGCCAACATTTCTCATAAGGGTTGAAGCTGACCAGAAAGCATCTAGATATATCATCGTGAATATTTTAGACAAGGGAAATGCAGATCAGCACTGCACTGAGATTACAGCTCACGCCAATGAGCATGACTCTGGTCAAAAACAAAATAAGTAAATGAATGTTCCAGTGATTGAGGCAGTTTTGATCTAATTTTAAGTATAGAGAGTATTCAATTCAATAGAGTTTCCTTAAAAAATTAACGTTAGATTTGGTGATCCAGCCACAGCACTCTTCAGCACATGCATGGAAGAGTTAAAATCGAAATCCCGTGCACGCACTGCACGGCCAGGTGTACAGCGGTGCAGTGCACAATAAGCTATGGAAAGAGCCCAGCCTCACTGAACCTTTTAGAACTTTGAACCACACACACGGCTCCCACACCACAGCTTGCCACCAGTGGGGCCAATGTGCTCATAAACCTATGACAAAAGGACAAAAGCATGATATGTGAACATGACGGAGGAGTAACCATTTGATCACGAAGGAGAATAAAATTTTATCATTTTTAAGGAATTAAGCATGTTAAAGCACATCAGCAGGACTCAGAAAAACACACTGTTTTCTTTCTAATACCTGGCGTGAGAGCGGGGCAGCATGATAACCACACCCCTGAGGACACTGTTAGAACCGGGGAGGCGAGGAAATTAGAGGAGAGGAAAGCAGAATTGGATAGAGAAGATACAACCGTGTGTATGATCACATGAAGCATTGCTTTGTATATCTGTGGTGTGCAAATAAAAACAAGGAAATGGGAAAACAAAATGCTCTGTTGTAAAGCATTAGATCAGGATATAATGTGAATGGTGACTTATCTATAGAGGATACTGGAAGAACAGGAAGATAGAATCAGTTTTTATAACTGAGTAAAACTAACTTGACATCCACTCCCCCAAGAAAAACTGTAACTTTAATAAAAAAAGAGGAGTTGTTATACCTTTTGCTTCATAAAGTTTAACTGCAAAAAAACTTCAGAGCGAGATAGCTGTGCCCTTCTCTTCTCATTTCACAATAACAAAGAAATAGAGCTCTTGTGTTGTAGGCAGAGAGGGGCACCTTGGAACCAGTCGCCAAGCGAACCGACACGCTGCCGTGCCGCAGCGACCCGGATAGGGCAGTGACGCTGCTGCAGACTGCATTAGGAAAGAGGGTGGGGTCCTTGGAAACCACTGCTGAGTGCGACACTGGCAGTGACATCATTTAGGTTCCAAAAGATTTCCATACAGTAAAAGGGTCCTTAGGCGCCTGAACTACATAGTGAGATCCGATGGCAAACACATAGTATTAAAGGGGCGAGTAGAACGGCAAGATATTAAATTTTCTTTTAAAAATGTTGAATCCAGGAAGTAAGTGTAGATGTTTTTCCACCACAAGGGGAAACTTAAACTTTTATCTTGCATTTATAATTCTATGGGTAAGTGGGCAACTTACTCAGGGTAGGCACTTAGACTTCCCTGTTCAAAACAAGGCAAAGTATTACTTATTTAAATTATGTCCTTTAAAAATAGATTTGGCCAACGCAAGTTTAGAAGAACAGAAATCAAATGTGGTGCCATGTAAAAACATGAAATTTGAAAGTGTAAGATTTTTCTATGGCAAGTAGGGATTCCTGAGTTTTGAGCCTTTTCTTCCGAGCGGTCCTGAAGTACACCACATCACATTATGACAAAAAAACTAAGACAACCAGCATGCCTAAGACAGCCAGCGCGGCTGCAGCTCTGTGACTGTCCTGCCACCCAGACTGGCTGTCTGGCTGCAGAATGCAGAATCCCCGGTGATGAGCGCCATTCCTCTGTCCCTCGGCATAATGAATGCCTGAGAGGAAAGGGAAGTGGCTTATGCTGTGGCTCCGACATAGCTGCCTCTCTTGCTTCCCATCCCAGCATTAAAATAATTAGACCCAATTAAGCCTGAACTAGCTCTGGAGCCAAACAAGCACCTTAACTGTGGACGGTGAGGGAAAGATTTTCATCAGAGACTGTGAGGCCCTGAAGATTTCCTCCTCCTGGACAGGAGACAGTCATCCCAGTAGCTGTCTTGCTGTCACTTCACAGTAGCCCAGAGTTCCACTCCTCTGAAGGTACAAATAAGATCAGAAAGCTCCACACTTGCAGCAGGAAGAGCTCAGATCTCATCCACACCACCGCTGCCTAGGTGAGTGAAACTCTAGATTCTTGCATTGACTCAGGAGCTCCAGGAAATTTTCCCTTCAAAGAAGAAATATTAGGCCGAGCAGTCATCCCCTGTGACTCCCTCAGGGATTTTCAGGGTGCTTCTTTAGAAGGGGTACTGTTAGAAGTAGCTAAGATAGAAGTATTACAGAATCAGATAGAACTGGGACCACCAAGGAGCCAGTGAAGAAGATGAGATAACTTGAGACCGTAGGGGAGACCTCAACAGCAAAGAGGAAACAAATTCACCCACATCTTTGGAAATGTTCAGAGCAGCATAGCATACACATAGGGAGAAATTCTGGCATTGGAGTTCGGGCTCAATTTATCCTCATAGGACACTAAACATAGGTGGGATATAGAAGAATTGGAAAGAGTAGATTTGAGTTAAATATGGAGGGAAATGCAGTAGCTGGAATGAAAATCACCATGGCCGAGTACGAGCCCTCAAGTTAACATTTCACACTGCATAGAATAATACACAAACTGTAAAAGGGATATATCCTTTTTACAAAAGAGTACTTTATTACGTATAATGAAACTTTCCCTCATACTCCAAAAAATTGTTATTCTCTGAAATATTTTGGGCAGATACATATGATCATTACTGATGCTTTCTTCTAAAGGTGTTTGCTGAATCCAACTCCTTCTGTCAGTGCTGAAAGAAATGATTTTTAGTCTTCTCAAGGGAACAGTCCTGGCCTTTATGACTGGTGTTGGCACTGTGGGGAACATTATTGTTTTTGAAAGCCATATACGCATGTTTTGGAGCACTGAGAAGAAAGCTATGCACCTTATTCTGATCCATTTGGCCTTCACAAATGTCATAATGCTTCTGTCCAAAGGCATTCCAAGGACAATAGCAGCTTACGGAGTGAGACACTTCCTCAATGACATCGGCTGTAAGATCCTGAGTTACTTGGAGCGGGTGGCCCGGACCCTCTCCGTGTGCACCAGCAGTCTCCTCCCGGTGGTCCAGGCCATAAGCGTGAGCCCCAGCCCCTGCAGGTGGAGGCGGCTCCGGCTCAGGTCTGCTCGGTTCCTCCTCTCTTTGTTTCCCTTCCTCTGGATGTTCAGTATTTTAACGAATATCACCTTACTCCTCTACATCACGAGTACTGCTGAGAACACGTCACAGATCAGCACGAGTGACTACTATTGTTATTTTCAGCCGGAAAATCAGAAGGTACGACTAGTCATTCTTAGTACCATGGTCTTTCGGGACGCTGTATCTCAGGGTGTTATGTGTGGAGCCAGTGGCTACCTGGCGCTTCTTCTCCATCGGCACCACCAGCGAGTTCTCCACCTGCGGGGCTCCAAACTCCTCTGCAAAACCCCCCCAGAGGTCAAAGCTGCCCAAAGCGTTCTCCTCCTGATGCTCTGTTTCCTCCTGTTTTATTGGGCAGATTGTGTTTGTAACCTAGTTCTGAATTTCTTCCTGGAGGATAATCTCACATTAAATCTTAAAGAATTTCTCAGCCTAGCTTATGCAATTCTCAGCCCTTTTGTGCTAATTCACAGGGATGGACATCTGGCTGAATGCTGCCACACTTAGTGAGAGAGAGGGGCTTTCAGAAAATATTCATTGCCTGCATAATTTCAGGAAATAACTTGAAATAACACTTACTTTTGTCATATGCTATGTAATAAAAATCCAGCGAATATAGCTAAAAAATATTGTTACCTCGTCATACATCAATGCTGGTGACTGTTATGGTTTGGTTCAGTTGACCCCCAAAGCCTCATAGGGTCACAGGGCAGCTTCTGGAGTTTGTGATTGATTATTGAGGTCTAAGATGCTGCGCCTTCCCTAGGGCAGGCAATTTTCATTTCCACGTGAGGAGGGGAGAGAGACCAGCCAGCTGCCTGAGCGGCTGCTACTGCTCCTTTGCTCACGGCTCTTTGCTGCCACCAGGAGAGGTTGTTCCTTTCCACGTGCCACTCTGCCTTGCAGCCAGCCAAGTATGGACAGAAAGCTCCAGTCACTGTGAGCTCAAAAACCTTGCCTGCATCCATTCAGCAAGTAGTGAAGTTTTCATTTTGCAGTATTCATGGATTGACCTTACAAGTACTTAAGAAACTGTAACAGGTACAGACAGGAACACAGAAAAAGAACACGGAAGACGGCGGCACAAGTGCAGATGCAGCTTCAGCCCTGGGCTGGGAAGCACATTCAGTCTTCTGGGTTTCAGCATTGGAAGGGCGCGGAAGCCCTGCAAGCGCGGTTGCCTCTGCTCGGAGATACTTCTTAGAAAGGAAACAAAGGGCAGAATCTCATTGTTTTTGTCCTATTACTTCTGAATTCTAAGTGCTTTAAGCACTTCTTTTTATTATTTTGTAAAGAGAATACAGGGCACAGGGAGACAACTCAGTAGAATAAACAATTTCCAGGGACGTGGAAGGTCCTGAGTTCAATCCCTGGTATCGCAAAAAAAAAAAAAAAAAAAAAAAATTACAAATTACTGGGGGTTTTGTTTAGATAACTGGGAGGAAGAATTTCAGTGTGTGTCTTAGGTGGTGTGGCCAGTCTCCACAGGAGGATCCACACTGCACCACGTTCTAGGAGTTGCGTGTCTGCAGATCAGCTCAGGTATGGAGAGACGGATGAAGAGCTGTAACTCACAGTGGCTAAGCTGCGAACACAGCCTCACCGCTCTTCCTCAGACAGGTAAGTTAGAAAGTGTCATGTATACATGGGGGGACACTGTGGAGGCATAAAAGGGGGCGCAGCTCTGCCGTCTTCAATCAGTGATGGACTGTGGCTCACCATCTTACATCATTTAGCCAAGATCAGAAAGTGAAGTTGCACACATTTTCATATAAGAAGAAAATACAGTCTACATAAGTGTGTGTGTGCACACATGTGGTACAGCACAGACGGCTCAGGTACGGGCAGGGACTTCAGAAGATCAGGAAGGCCTCAGAGGGAAGCAGTGCAGAGGTGGAGCACGAGACTGAAATGGTCACCAGGTGTCACCTGCAAGTTTCAAGTTCCCCACTCAGGCCTTGCTGTTCTGTGTTACTAATGGGCACTAATAAAAGAAAGACCTAAAGGAAAAGACTTGCTGTGTTTTACAGAGATCTGCACGTTTGGGCTCCACAGAGAAGTTTCCACCATGGAGAAATGACATCAAGCTTTGTTTCTATTACTTGCTGTGGGGGTTTAAAGCGTCTCTCTCTCTCTCTCTCTCTCTCTCTCTCTCTCTCTCTCTCTCTCTCCCTCTCTCTCCCTCTCTCTCCCTCTCTCTCCCTCTCTCTTTTTCTGCTTCTGTTTCTCTGTCTCTCTTCTCTGTCTCTGACTCCTGTCCCTATCTCGGTCTCTGTCTCTGCCTTTCTCTGTCCCTCTCTGTCTCTGTCTCTCTGTCTCCCTCTTTCCTCTCTGTCTCTATCTCTCTCAGTCTCTGTTTCTCTCTGTCTCTCTCTCCTTTCTGTCCCTCTGTCTCTGTCTCTCTCACACACGTACACACACACACACACACACACACACATACACACACACACATTCATCGTCACACACACTGGAATAGCATTCAGACATCAAAATGAGAAAAGTTGTGCTATTTGCAATGATATGTTTTGAAATGGAAACCTTAGGGTAAATTCATTGTGTCAGGCACAGAAAGGCTGCCAGACTTCAGTGCACTTCTTATTAAAGTATGCCCGTTGGGAAATAGGATAGCACTGTGGTGGAAAATTCAGAGGGGGCCAGACAGGTGGGGAAGATTCATCAGAAGGTTGACAGCCATGGTTTTTGACAAGGAAGGCCTCGAGGAGCCCTGTGCCATGTAGACTGAGATAATGCATAGTGTATTTCAATTGGAGAAGTGAAGTTTTTAAGTTCCTTCACAGAAGAAAGTGGTAAGAAATTTAGGAGATGTCTATATTTCTCCTGAATCAAACATTATACAGTGCACACATATATAACTATTTTATGCAGCAGCCCATAGTGAGGTGTCAAGTGAACAAATAAAGACAAAGAGGAAGAAGAGAGGAGGCGGATGGATGGGAGAAGAGACATAAAAAGTGTCAAGATGTGCCATGTACGTGCACCACGTCCCCATGGCAAACACAAATGCACACCTGTAAAGAAGAAACGAAATGAAGTGAACGGATGGAACCTCTCCCTAGGAAACCAGCAGTGCCCAGACTCTCCTACTCTGGAAATTCCTAATCGACTATTCTTTTTCAGTTTTTAAGGAGAATGCAAAATGAAAAAAAAAAATAACCAGAATAAAACGAGGCTGATTTTAGAAATATTAAAATTTACTTAACAAATTAACAGGACTTTGACAACTGTTGTTATTTGCATAATGTGATTATGGTGTGTAGTTCCATCCATTTACCTATAAAAACCTGGAATTTGTCTGTTTATAGCTGAGTCACATTTCATTGGATAAAAATACAATATCTTTTTTGTCCCTTCCTGAGTTGATGAGCATTTGGGTCGCTCCAAGATTGAGCTATGACAAATTTGTCTCCTATAAATGTGGGTGCACATATATCACCATGGCGTGATAGTTTTTATTCTTTTGGAAAAATACCCAGGATGGTAGCAGCTGACTTGAGTGGGACCTTCAATCCTAGCTTTTTGAAGAATCTGCACAGTGATTTCCACAATGGCTGCTCCAGTCTGCACTTCCAAGAATAGTGGCGAACACTCCTTTTCTGCACAGCTCCTGCAGTACTTGCTATTGCTTGACTGCTTGATGATAGCCATTCTTTGTGGGGTGAGGTGGAATCTCAGGGCTGATTTAATTCACAGTTTTGAAATGATCAGTGGTGTTGAACATTTTTGTTTTTATATATTTATTTTCCATTTGGTTTTCTTCATGTGAGAAGTTTCCGATGCTCATTTTTTGTTTGGTTTTAAAATTTTGATGGCCTATTTGTTTTTAAATTCTTTATATGTTCTAAATAAAAGTCCATTGTCTGAAGGACAGTCTGCTTTATATTTTTGCCTGCTGCTGAGTTTTCTTCTTACTCTCTTGATGTTTTCTTTGATGCTTTGAAACATCTCCACAAGCTGAGATCTCCACCACTCGTTGGTTGACATATTTCCCATGCAATTTTGTATTTATTCATTAACTTTCTGCCTAACTCTATGCCTAAGGATTTTATCTACTTGCTGTTCCAGAAGACTTAGAATTTCTCTTTAAACATTTAAAGGTTTTATCCATTTTTACGGTAATTTTGTTCAGGGTTACAGACATGGCTCTAATTTTAGACTTAGAAATGGGGAAAATCAATTCTTGTAGCACCATGTACAGAAGAGAATATCTTTCTTTGTTATGTAATTAGTACAGGTGTACAGGATCTCAGTACACAGGTGAGCCTCGCAGCGAATCTCCTGTTTTCAGCCTACCAAACCCCGCTATTACAGGCGCAGGCTCCACAGCCAGTCTCAAGCTCTGTGTCAGGGTGGGGCCGACATAGCACACTCAAGGACCGCACCAGGTCCCTGTGTCAGCCTAAGCAGACTACTTAATCCACTGATCTGTCTGAGTGGCCCAAGGATAACTTTTGCCCACAAAGAATCTTGACACCTTAGTCAAACATAACGTTGCTGAGTACACGTGTTTTTAGTGGTGTCTGTATTTTCTAATCTGTTTCATAGATCCTCACGTCCAGTTTTAGCCAGTAACATGTCAGTTTTATCACAGTATCTTTCCCATATAATTTCAAGTCAGCCATATTAGTGCCTTCTACGTTGCCTTTGCTGTGCACGACTACTTTTGTGATAGTTGATCTTTCCTGATTCCCAGTGGATCTTAGGAATGCTGTCACTGGATCTGTGAGATGTACTACTTGTATTTTAAGCAAGATTGTATTGAGTCTGTATAACAATTTTGGAGACATGGCCATTTTCACAATATTGTTATTTCCTATCCAGGAATAAGGAACATCAATTAAGTTTCTAAAATTCTCTTTCATCTCTTCTTTTAAAGTATAATTTCAGTATATAAGTCTTTTTTTTTCCTTTCCAGGGATTGATTCCTTAGTATTACACATTTTGGATGTCATTGTGAAAGACATGAGTTCCTTAATTTCTGCCCTAATGCATTTGTTATGTATAGAATTTAGATCAATTTTTTTTTTTTTTTGTACAGGGTCTCACTACTGACTCACAATGATCTTTCTGCTTCCTACCTCCCAGGTGCTGGGATTACAGGCATGCTCTACTGCACCAGGACTCCATCACTGGCTCAGCGTGCTTCAGAGTGGGGCCAGTGCAGAAGGCAGGACCAGAAAGTAGATTGATTTTTGAGTGCAGATTTTTTTCTTTTCTCTTTAATTTATTTTAAATAGAAAAGAACAAAAAAAAAAAAAAAAAAAAAAAAAAAAAAAAAAAAAAAAAAAAAAAAAAAAAAAAAAAAAAAAAAAAAAAAAAAAAAAACAAAGACAAAGACAAAAATAAAAACAAAATAAAATTAAAATAATACATAATTTCAAAACAAGATGATAGGAAATTAACAATGATTGTATTAAACATTGCTATCTTCAAAGTAGTTGCTCAGATTACCAGATATTGGTATGCAAGATTCATCAATTGAACACTGTTCCTTTCATAAACCAATAGAAATTAGTAGTATAATTAATATATATCTATATATCTAGACTTAGATATATAGATATATCCCTTCCTTCTTTCTTTTCTCTTTTCTCTAATCCCAGTTGTCTTTTCTTTTGAGCAGTTTCTTTCCCTGTCATAATATCTATTGTACCTTTCAGATTTTGTTTCCTCTTTCAGCTTCTTCCTTATGCCCAATAGGGAACACACATTTATACACGTACATTTATTGGAACCAGTGTGTACCTACTTTGAGGATTCCAGCAGCAAATCCTTCATGAGTTTGGAAAGATGAAAGAGCATACTGTAAAAATTATTTCAGTACAATAAATGACATAACAAGAAGTGTTAAATGATGCAGACTGAAACTGAAGCTAACAGCATCAGAAATTCCAAGTGTAAGGCAGAGAACCTTGAATTTGATCAGAAACCCAGAGAAAAAGAAGCATGCGCAGATGGCCAATTACTGGGAGAATCCCAGATGATGAAGATAGCAAGGGTGGCATTGCCAGGCCCCTCTGGGTCAGACACACTACCCTGAGTGCAGATTTTGTATCCTGCTACTCTGCTGAATTTAATTTTTAAATCTAAAGTTGTCTTGGTCGAGTTTTTGGGGTCTTTTCCATGCAGTAACATGTCATCTGGAAATAATGATAACTTCTTGTCAAGTCATTATTCATTTTTTCAATCTTATTTAATAGCTATGGCTAGTGTTGGCATAACCATCTTCAACAGGAGTGGTTACAGTGGGCATCCTTGACATTTTTAAAGTGAAGGTTTTCAGTTTTTGTCCATTTAGTTGACGTTGACTGGTGAATAGTTATAGATGACTTTTATCAAGTTGAAGTAAATACCCTCTGTTCTGGTCTTCTATAAGATTTTTCTTTTTATCACAAATCAACATGGGACTTGTTCAGAGGACTTTTGTGCACCTAGTGAAATGACCATGAGGTTTTTGTCTTTGTTTTTGTGGATATGGCATATCCCATTTATGGTTTTGCTTATATTGATCCATCCCTGAATTCCTGGGATTAATCTCACTTGGCCATGATGTATAATTTCTTGATGACTTGCTGCATTCTGTTTGCTACTATTTGTGAAAGGATTTTTACATTTTTGTTCATTACAGAGGCTGCTCTGTAGTTCTCATTTTTTGTTGGATCTTTCTTTTATTTTGCTATCACAGTTATACTTGCCTTCGGAAATGAGTTTGGGAGAAGTACTTCCTTGTCAATTTCATTGAAATGTTTCAGAAGAGTTGGCATTAAACCCTTAAATGTCTTCTAGAATTCAGACATGCGGCCATTAGGACCAAGACATTTGTTTGTTGGTAGGGGTATTTAAATTATTTTTTCAATTTCATTTCTTGTTATTAGGTTATTTAGAGTTTGTATATTTTTTGACTTCGCTTTGGCAATTGAAATGTATTTAGGAAACTCCATATCCTCTGTGTTTTCATCACTGTGAGAGTAAAGATTTTGGAAATAGGTATGGATCTGAATTTCTTAGGGTCTGTGGGGATTTTGCTCTTTTCATTCATTATTGCATGAATTTGGGTTTTTTTTTTTTTTGAAGAATTTTACTATGTTTTATCAATTTTATTTATTCTTTCAAAGAACCAACTGTCTCATTTATTTCCTGCTTGTTTTCTTTTATTTGTCTCTGTTTCATTATTTTCTGCTCCAATCTTTATATTTTCTTGTCTTCCTTGGGGTCAGGGCTTGACATGCTTTGACATTTCAAGGAGCTTACTGTGTAGCACAAGATCCCTTATTTGGGCTAGTTCTGTTTTTCTAATGTGAAAATTTAGCTCTATAAATTTCCCATGTAAGTTAACTTTTATTGTTCCAGTCAGTTGTATCTATATTTCCAGTTGATTGCAAATATTGTCTTATTTTCTTTTTTATTTTTTCTTTTATTATTATTTATAAATTTTAATATCAAGGAAATAACAATGAGGCAGTTTCAAAACAGGTTAGTAGGATAGCCACGATAATTAATACAATGCTTGTGCCTCACTTGAGACTAAAGGCTTTCAGTTTTTCTCCATTTAGTGTTATATTGACTGTTGGATTATCATACATGGCTTTAATCAATTTTCGTAGTGGCCATTTATTCCAATTTTCTGTAGGGTTTTGATCATGAATGAGTGTTGGAATTTGTCAAAAGCCTTTTCTCCATCAATTGAGGTGATTGTATGGTTTTTGATTTGGCTCTATTAATATAGTGCATTACATTTATAGATGTACATGTGTTGAACAAATCTTATATCCATGGGATGAATCCTACCTGCTCAAGTTTTATAATCGTCCTGAATATTTGCCGTATTCTATTTGTGAAGAGTTCATTGAAGATTTTTGCATCTATGATGATGAGGGAGATTGGCCTTTAGTTCTCTTTTTGTTTTGAATCTTTCACTTGTTTTGTTATCAGCATAACTCTTGCCCCCAGGAATGATTTTGGGAATATTGCTTCCTTTGCAATTTCATTGAAGAGTTTCAGGAGAATTAGCATTAAATATTATCTAAATTTCTTGTAGAGTTCAGCTGCAAATCCATCGGGATGCAGGCTTTGTTTTTCTGCAGCTTTTATTACATTTTCAATTTCATTGGCTGATATTGGGTTATTGAGATGTTTTGCATCATCTAGCTTGAGTTTTGATAAATTTTCCCTATCTAGGAATATGACCATTTCTTCTATGTCTTTGATTCTGTGAGAGGAAAGATTTTCAGATTATATATGCATGATCTTCTGAATTTCTGCAGGGTCTGTAGTAATTTTGCTCTTTACTTATTGTTTGAATGAGTTCTTTCCTCTTTTTATTGAGGTTGCCTAGGAGTTTATCAATTTTATGTACTATTTCAAAGAACCAGCTTTGTTATTGATTAATTCTTTGTATTGTTTTCTTTGTCTCAATTGCAATAACTTCTGCTCCAACCTTTACAATTTCCTCGCATCCTTGAGCTTTGACTTTGGGTTGCTCTTCGTTTTCTAGAAGCTTCATGTGCAGCATTAAGTATTTGCTTGTTTTCGCTCTATTTTCCTCATGTTTAATTCACCAGTATAATTTCCTTCTAAGAACTGCTTTCATTGCATCCCCCAGATTTGATAAGTTGTGCTTGAATTTTCATTGGATTATAGGTATTGTTTAAATTCTTCTTTAATCTCATCTGTAAATCATTGTTTGCTGAGAAGGGTATTGCTTCTTTTCCCTGTATTTATGGGAATTTTACTGTTTCTTTTGTCATTTATTTCCAGTTTCTTTGCACTGTAGTCAGATAATATACATGGGATTATTTGTTTTTTTTCCAGACATGTAAGAATGACCTACGAACTTGTATATGGTCCATTTTAGAAAACATTCCATGTTTAATTGAAAAGAATGTGTATTCAGATGTTGGGTGGAACACTATGTATACGTTCACTAAGTCTATTTTTTCAAAGGTTTGGCTCAGTTCTATTACCTCTTTGCTTATTTTTGTCTGCTTGATCTGTCTTTTGAGATACGAGAGTGTTAAGGTCCCCTGTTTTGACTGTGAGGCTGAATATTAGATTTTTTATGTCCATTAAGATTAGTGTTATATAGCTAGGTGCTTCAGTATTGATTGCATATGTATTTACCATTGTTACCTTTTCCTTTTGAATTTTTCCCCTAACCAGTATGTAGTGACCTTCTTTATTTCATTTAATCTTTAATTCTTGATTTGAAGTTGGGACTGTCTGCAGACAGGATTGCTACTCCTATTTTTTCCAAGGTTCTGGGACACATAGCAATATTTTCCTTCCTGTGACTTTCAGCTTATGTGTTTCTTTGTGAGTTATAAGTGTTTCTTCTGTACATCCCATTGTTGGATGTTGTTTCTTTCTTTTCTGGGGGGGTTGGATACAGGGGATTGAACTCAGGGCCTTGTGCTTGCCAGGCAAGCACTTATTCTACTGGGCTATCTCCCTCACCTCCGAGGGTTGTGGGTTTTTTTTCCTGGCTCACGATGCCTTAGGTATATGTTTAGTATAGTATGTAGAGCTGGGATTGAACTGCAGTCTCCTGCCATTGAATGAGTTTACCCAATCAGATGCTTCAAACAACTGAGCTAACCAGGAAGCCCCTTGGTCATTGTATCTTAATCCAAGTCGGCTAATCTATTTCTTTAATTATGAAATGAGTCTATTTATGTTGGTGGATAAAATTGAAATGTATTACCTTAAGTTTGTCATGTCATTTTCCTGCTGTTGCTTAGCTACTTTTCTCTCGTGTTTAATTGTTTGCCTTATATGGTGGTTTCCTTCCTTTCTCCTTCTTAAAGTTGTAGTCAGTTTGCTCCCTCTCAAGAAAAGATTTTAGTACTCTGTGTAAGGTTGGCTCCATTGTCATGAAATTCTTTAGTTGTTCCTTGTTGCGGAACTATGTCACTTCTTCATTAAACTTCAAAGCGAGTTTTACAGGGTGTATTAGTCTGCGTTAGAATTTGTTTTCTGGTAGGACTTGAAATACTTCATTTCATGTTCTTCTTGGCTTGATGGTATGTCAGGAGAAATCTACCATTATTCTTAAGGGTTTTCTTTTAACTATAATCTGTTTCCTTTCTGGCTTTTACTATGTGTCAGGGTCTATCTAACTGAACTTGGCCAGCCGTGCCTGGGTTGAGTCTGCCTGCTGTCCTTGGCTTCCTCTGCTCCTGGTTGAATTTTCTGGGTATGCCATCCACCCATTCTGCAAGGCATTCAGCAGCATGCTGCTCTCCTGGAGTTCCAATCTGGCTGTCCCAAACCTAACACGCTGTGCTGCCGAAATTTTACCCTGGCCAGACAAAAGCCAACTCAGCCACGTTGCTCTGGAGTTCCTTTCTGGTCTGCCCCAAGCAACCGAGCCACTCTGCTGTGGAGTTCTTCTCTGGCCTATCCCAAACCAACTGGCCTCACTCCTTTGATTTTTCACATCTGTTAAAATTTTTCTCATGTAGGTTTTTGGTCTTATATATTGTACATCTGTCTATTTATAATTATCATCTCTTCCTCTTACTCTTTTCCCCCATCTAGCTTATAGTGATCTTCTTGATTTCCTTGAAGCTTTTTAGTTTGAAGTTGATATCGTCAGCAGCAACAACAGCTACCCCTATTTTTTTTCTAAGTTTCTGTTGCATGGCATATTGCTTCTCATTCTTTGAACTTCAGTCTGTGATTTTCCTTTTGCGTTATATGTGTTTCTAGAGCATATAGTCGCATTTTATTTCTTCATGCACTCTCCCAGTCTGTTTCCTTTGATTGGTGAACTGAGGCAGTTTGCCTTGCTGGCTATACCTAGTATATGTGGGCTTCTTTTTCTCAGTTATCATTCTGCTTTAGGTTCTGTACTTGTCCCTCTTCCGCTTACTTGTTCTGCTTAGTAGATTTTCTGTACTATTCTGAAGGTGTGCTTGCTTCTGTCTCTTTCGAGAATATTATTTGTGTTCTTTGTAGAGTTCATTTGTATTTCAGATTCTGCTCCCATGTTTGGAAAATGTTTTGAAATTACTCTGTTAAATATCATTTTCTTTTTTGTCGTTCGTGCCAACTCCTGGTGTTTCACTGACACCCATCATTTTCTATTTACTTTCGTGACATTTTAGTAGCTGCGTTTTTATATAGTGGTTACCGGTTTGCTCAAGGTGACGCTTCCATTCATGCTCATGAATCGCAGTGCCGTCTTTAAGGTCTCAGCGTGTGTCTGCAGTCTCACTCAAGCAGTTCTGCCCGGCTTCAATGGAATTCTTATTTTCCTGGATATCTGTTTGAATCATTTCTTGGATTCTAATTCTTCCCTGTATTGTTCATTCAGTATTTCCATTATTTTTCTACTCTTTCCTACTCTTTTGTTAAAGTTAATTTTAATGAGAAAGAAATATCACGGAGACAGTTTCAAAACAGCTTAATCAGACAGTTACAACAATTAATACTTTGCATATTATTCTCTTCATAGTAGTTACTCAGAGTAGAAGATGTAGACATGATATCGTGTCTAAACTTTATTAGTACAACCTTTCTTCTCATTGAAATAAGAGAAAGTAGCTGTATATCTATCTTAACTACTATATATATATATATACTATATATACATAGATATAGTGTGTATATATATGATATATAGTATATATATATATATATATATATAGTATATATATATATATATATATATATATATATATATATGTTATAGGGCTATTTGGTATATATACCAAATAGTTATATATAACGTATACCTACTATATATATATATATATATATATATATATATATATGTTTACTATGAAATGTGCCTTCATTTATATCCCCATTATTTGTTTTGTTTTTTCAGGCTTGTGCAGTACACCCAGCCATCCTGACAGAGTTCTCACAATTGCAGACCACTGGTCATTGCCTTGAAGACTGCTGAGGAGACTGGGAAGCCCTAACACCACCCCCAAAAGATTCACCAGACTTTTGCTGAGTGTGAGGCAGCAGGCCTTGCTGTGAAGACAGCTGGGGACATCTGAGAGACTGACAGGGGCACTGAAAACCAGGTACCTAGAAGACTACCACAGGGCCACGGGGAGCCTTAGGGTAACCTAACCTGTGCTGACCCACCATCAAAATTGGCTTGCAGGACTTTGGCCTGCACTCATCATCACCAATACTTCTTGAACTGTGCCGTGCCCTCTCATTAGTGAGGTGGAAGCCACACTGAAATCCCACACAGTAGGAACTTTGGTGACCCTCCTATTCGTTCTTATTTTCGAGAGCTTTAGAACCCAACCACACAAACCTGTCACCACTACAGTGGCAGGGAGAACACTGAGAGATTCAAAATTTTCAAAAAGAAGTGAAAAAAGGCACTCCCAGATCTCTAGCCCAACCAAAACAAGTTCAGGAAACACAGTCATAGAAAAACGAGGATGTCACACACCTGAAGTTTAGCAACTGAGCTAATGAAAGAGCTGCATCAAACTATGAAGGAAATCAGACGAGAAATAGTCTCACAAGTGAAAAAAAATAAAAAGAGAAATGCAAGCCATCACGGAAGAATTACTCAGTACGTCTCTGTAAATCATTAATAAAAAAGAATAGGGAAATTATGCAGACATTGAATGAACAATACAGCAGACAACTAGAACTCACGACAGATTGACAGATAGTCTGGACATTAAGAACTCCATTGCACTATATATACAGTTACTTTGTTTTAGTTAAGTGAGAAGAAAGATTTGTACTTATAATATTTGTACAAGATATCAAGCCTGCATCTTGTACTCTAACGAATTTGAAGACAAAAATGAAATATACTAACTACTGTAACTGTCCTATTAACCTGTTGTGAAACTATCTCAGTGTTATTTCTTTTCATTAAAATTAATAGGGAGTTTCATTGAAACCTGGAAAAACTGCTTGAAAGAAATGAAAAATAGCATTTCAGACCTGAAAGATAACGTTACAGCTAGCTCACATAAAAGATCTCTTAAACATAACAAGTAACCAGGAAATTATAATACAATAGCTGCAAAATCTTGCAAAAATATTTGACTAATATGTATTAACAAAACAGGTGGAGTTAGGGGCGAAGACTTAAAAAGTTGCTTGCAGAAGTAGTAGCAGAAAATTTCTCAAACATAGGGAAAAAATCTCATATAGAGTTAAGTCAGGCATATAGAACTCCAGTTAGGCATAATGAAAATTCTTCTAAACCCAGACCCATAATAATCAAGATCACAGAAGCTGAGGAAAAATGCACAGTACTAAAAACTATTAGAAAGTTGAAGAGGCCATCTGTAATGGAAAGCCCATCAGAGATGCGGTAGATTTCTCAACACAGAACTCGACACCAAAATGACCCTGGAGTGATACATTTCAGGTCTTGAGTAAAAGAACTTTAAGCCCAGATTTTTATTCCCTGCAAAACTATGTAGCAATGGAGAAAGGTAGCAAATGGAGAAATACGACACTTCCATGAAAAGAAAATCTGAAGACTGGGAATACCACCACTTCAAGAACAGAAGAGAATCAACAAGCAGAGCAAGAAATTAATCAAAGGGAAAAGTCAGGACTGTATAGGAAACCACATAACAAAAAATAGAAAATATGTATCAGTTATTACATTCAATGTAGGTAATCTCAGTTCACCAGTGAAAAGAACCACACTGGCAGAAGAGAGGAAGAAAAAAATCAAGCAATATTTTGCACAGAACAAACACATTTAACTCAAACAGAAATAAACAGACTGAAAATGAAAGAATGGAAAACCCTGTTCCATGGGACAGGAGCCAAGAACAAAGCAGAGCAGCTATTCGGGCAGCTAACAATGTAAAATTCAAACCACGTATTATTAAAACTGGTAAAGACTGTCACTAAATACTTTTTTTGTGTGTGATAACTCCTGTTTTTTAATATTATTTTTATTTTAAAGACAAAAATAGCAGAAACAAAGATAGAAAAACAGGAACAACTAAGAGTACACATAGTGCAGAATTTCAAAACCAGGAAAATTTAACAATGGTTATATTACATATTTTCACCCTCGGATCAGTTTAGATTAATAGATATAGGTATATAAGATTGATCAAACAATTAAACTTTCTTTCAATAAACATTAATTCTTTTTTTAACAATTGACACCCAGCATGTTGTCCTCACAATAGTAATACAGAGCACAGGGAGTGTCACTAAATACTTGTTACAGAAAAACTTCAAAAAGAAGAGGCAACACTTACAAACATGTTTATTTTCACCCAAAGAAGCTTCATTCAACTGTGTAAGAAAAATTTTCACACGTGTGATAACAAATGTGCAATAACATAGTTGTCCTGGGGCACATTAACACTGTATTGACACTTAAAGAGGTAGATCAACCCTGCAAAAATCAGCAAAGAAATAACAGAAGTAAACAAATGTGTGAAGAAACAGACTTAGAAGATGTTTGCACAACATTCCACCGGATAGTATCAAAATACACATTTTTCTCTGCTGCAATCATTACAAGCTCCAAAATAAATCATGTGCTACCACATGGAACATGTTTAACTACATGCCAATGGATTAAAATTATTCCATGCCTACTATCTGACTGTACTTCAGTGAAACTGGATATTGTTGACAAAATGAACAGAGAACCTACATAATTACATAGAAATTAAG
>PVJA010038700.1:0-19617 GCA_004027025.1 Myocastor coypus
TAAGGAGAGTCACCCAGAGAAAAACATTCTCTCAGGCTTTCACAGAAAGCAAAATGGCCAAGCAATGGCCGTGACTCGTCCCGAAGGCTGACACTAACAACAGTTCTACAAAGTACATTCTATGGTCTCAAATTTAATCCTGAGGGGATTTGACCCTGGAAGATTAAAAAAAAAAAATTGAATGTTTAGTTATATAGGTTGTGCTTCGACTTGCCCTTGACCACCCAGCAAGAAAAAAAAAATCCTTAATTACAATGCATGGAATGCAGAGCTAGATTGGTGAGATGAGCTTTAGGAGGCTTAGATTCAATAGCTTCCAACATCACAATCTTCACTGGAGGCACACTGCAATTGCAAAACCTTTGACTGTGTATGTATCTGCTTCCTCTTAGTCCAAAGAGAAGTATATTCTTTCCTTTTTTTTTTTCTTTCTTTCTTTTTTCTATGCAACATCAATAGGGAGGTGGGTCATGCCCACACACTGCACTCTATAGAATGATTGTGAGGACAATATGCAATATGCAACTTTCAAAGAAAAGAAGGGGGAAAAGAAAAAAAAAAGTAATGTGGATTTAGAAAGGTTAATGTTTAATTGTTTGATCAATCTTATATACCTATATGTATTAATCTAAGCTGATCTGATGATGAAAATATGTAATATAACCATTGTTAAATTTAAACAATAAAAAATTGGAAAATAAAAAAAAAAGAAAGGCACATTCGAAGCCAGGCATCGAGGTGCACACCTGTGATCCCAGCACTTGGGAGGCTGAGGCAGGAGGATATGTGTGAGCTGAAGACCAGCATAGGTTACAAAGGTGAGTTCAAGGCCAGCCTGAACTGGATAGCAAGACCCTGCCTGAAAAAGACAAAAAAAAAAAAAAAAAAAAAAAACATCACATCTAGTACTTTGAGTTTCTTTTGCACTGGCTTTTAGATGACATTGCCCCCAATAGTGCCCTGACCCACTAACACGTGACCATCAACCACACAGGGACTCTGTGCTGTGGAAATCTCTTAGAGTGAGTAGTGACAGGCTTTCCAGCCATCTTCATGGAGCTTGGAGTTTAGCCAGGAGGATTAATTGTACAAGTTAGCACATATTCCTGCAGCAAAGGTCTGAAATCTCTCCTCCCTTCAAGAGACTAAAGAGAGATAGACAAGGCTAGAAGGCTTCCTGCAATGGGAAGAACTGAAATTCATTCTCTAGAAATAGACAGGGCTATCTTAGAATTGTGTATACTCTTCTCTCACTGCATTTGTTATATTCTATTATAACTGTAAACTCATCTATTTGCCCTTATGGATTTTGAGACAATTGAGGGCAGGAAATACGCCTTAAATTTCAAGTGCCCTTGAAAAACTTTTTCTGAGCACTTGGAAAAGAAAATCCTTTCTTGCCACATAGAAAGTAAGGGTCAACTGCAACACATGTATGAAAATTTAGGTCAAAGGAATGTGTTTAAATGGAGCATTGAGTCATCTCACCGACTCCAGAACAACTATTTGAGAAGAGGAACCATTCTGAGACTGGAGACCTCAAGCTGAGTACAGAAAACAGAACTGGATTTGGCACAACATCACAATCCAGCTTAAGCTGTAAGAGATGCACCTCTTCTGATTTTCTGTTGCTAATCTGTATTTTTGAGGTTGTATCTTTTTCTTCAGGAAGGTCTCCCAAAGTGCATGAAATTTAGAATTTCCAAATTCCAGATCCACTTAAATATTAAAGAAACTTAGTTGGTTTGGTCTAGAAAAAGACAAGGTCTTTTTGGAAGAAGTAGGACCTGTACTACTTGAGAAGCACTGTAGAGTCATCCTGCTGGTGCTGAAAAAAAATCTGATCTGTGTGACCTTAAGTATATCACCCAACTTCTTCAGTTCTAAGAAACGTTAGACCCTATTTCATGATGCTGTGTTCTTCTTTCAATCTGTTTCATTTGTTAAGCGGCAGTTACATGTCTGACCCAAGACATAAGCCAATGAATTACACTTTTACCATAGCAGGAGAAACTATCAGTTGGTGATTCAGTCTGTTTTCAGTTGCTATGACAGAATATCAGAATGTGGGTAAACTATAGAGGAAAGAAGTTTTTTTTGCCTCTTCATTCTGAAGACTGAGAAGAGTAAAAGCATAGCAGTGTTGTCTATCAGATGTATCATAACATGGCAAAAAGTAAAAGGGCAAACAAATGCATTGAGAGAGGTCAGGATATAGCCAAGGAGCCTAAAGTTCCTTGAGTTTTTCATATTGACACCTTTATAACATCATGGTAACCAATCTAATTTCCTGAGCATCAGCACAGCCCCAAGAGAAAGGTGTTGATCTGTTATAATGTCCTAATCACCTCATATAGTCCCTATGCTCCACTACAATGCCAATTAAGTTTCAACAGGAGTTTTGGAGGGAACAAACCACATTCAAAATTATAGCCATTGGAAAATACACTTTTTATTTACATTTTGAGATGATGGTGTGAGATATGGAAATCATTTGAGTTGGTTAGACTTGACTGTCATCATGGCGAAGGGAAAGTAGGCCATGAAACACAGTACACTATAGACAGGACAGTGAACAGAAAGCAGTGCACAGCTTGAATTCTTGATAGGAGACCCCATAGTGGAGAGTTAAAAACCTCCCATATTTCTCATGGCCTTCATCTTGGGACTATATTTCATGTGGAATTCCAGAAGGGGGTCCTGATACATGAAACAGCAACTGTTTAGCTACTAATTTATAGTAAAACTTTCTTTTCCTCCCAAGTTTTTCATTATGACCATGAATTTCATTGGTAGCCAGTAATTTTTCATGATGGGGGTTGGCGGAGAGCGGTGCCGAGAGTCTATGGGATTCACCCCCTCTAGTGGTTGAGGGGAGCCAAAGTTTGGCAAATTGAAAGGCATGGATCATGAGGTGTTTATTTCCATAATTTTTAAATTAAATTTTCACCTGGAGTATCTTACTGAATATTTATATGTAAGAGGCAACTTCTTTGTGGGCTACGGTAATAGCCTCACTGCTATAGGTGCCAATTCCACCATTCTTGAATATGCATATGAGAGGAGAAAGGTAAGTTCAGTGGAAAGAGGACTTCTTAGCTCTGCAGAATTAAGAGATGGACCACATTGGTGAATTGGGCACAAAATTCTCACCTGCCTGAATGAATGGAAATGATTTTATTAGTTCTGTTCAAAAGCTTAGTTAACTACCAATTTTTCCTACTTTCCTCATAGTTAAAAAAAACTCAGAGATTTAATCCAGAAGAAAAACTGTCAATAGAAACATCAGATAATGCAGGCTAAAAATTATACTTTTAGCATTGAGTTTTTCATATTGACAGCCTATATTATACAAAATAACTTGATGGCATAATCGGTATTTCATTCTACTCAACATGAGTGCAATCCAAGTTTCTCTCCTCTACTCTTCTCTTTTTATTGATGTCAAAAAATAAATTCTTTTTGCTTTATTTCTAACTTGACAAAGCATTGATCTAAAAAAGGGAAAGTGAATCTTCTTTCTTTTCAAACCCAGGGTAACCTTGGCAGCACATAAGCCTCCATCAAAGGCAACCAAGGCTGCAAATAACAATCATTTTCCATTCATAAGAGCTGCCCTTGACAGTCCAAGAAATAACAAATTACAAGCGAATGGTCCCTGAGAGATCTTGAAGCACTTTAATCACTCTGAATTTGTTTTGATGTTGCTTCTTTAGAACAAAATTATTAACTCCTTTGAGAAGCCACAGCCAAGTTTGTGGTTTTAGAATTTTCTACCTAAGCAGAGTTGGAGGCAGAAAAATCCAGTCTGTTAAGGTTTTTGAAAAATTAAGATATCTCAGATATTTGAGGGCCTCCTATTCAAGAACACATTCTACTTTTATATTTGAACTATTAAAGGCTACTAATGAAACGTATTGCCTGTTGTTAAGAAGCTTACCTTATGGGGAGCCAGGCACATTTATTTTTATTCATTTTCTCTTTGCTTTTTTATATCTAGTATATTTTAACACTGTTGCATAGGAATGAGAAGAGGCTGTTGATAAAGGAGTTGTTCCTGCCGAGTTGATAATTGACAAGGGCATCTAAACCTACAAATAAAGGCGTGGCTCACGTGCCCACCCCCACTGTAACCCTCACTGCCCACCCAGGTGGCTGTGATCAAGGTGATACTCATACTCAACCACCATGGGAAGCCATGGCTCTCCAAGTTCTACCAGCCCTATAGTGAAGATATACAACAGCAAATCATCAGGGAGACTTTCCATTTGGTATCTAAGGAAAATGAAAATGTTTGTAATTTCCTAGAAGGAGGATTTTGGAAATCAGTCTTAAGATGTGTAACTTACTGTGACCTGTGGCATTAAATCTAATTAATTGGAGAACCTGACAGCAAACTGATTTATAGACATTATGCGATACTATATTTTGTCTTCTGTGTGGATTCTTAAGAAAATGAACTTGGCATTTTAGATCTAATTCAAGTATTTGTGGAAACATTAGGACAAGGCTCACAATACTCTTGCAGAAATGGTGATGGGAGGAATGGTACAGGAGACCAATATGAATGAGACTGTTACACAAACTGATGCACAAAATAAACTGGAGAAATCTGAGGCCAGCTCAGCAGGAGCTCCAGCCCATGCTATACCAGCTGTAATGAATATGAATCTCCCTGAGATCTGGAGAAATATTAACAATGGTGACATCAGTATAAAAGTGCCAAATCGGCCCTCTTTTAAATAAAATATTAATAAGGCCACTCCCAGGTAAAATCTAGGGGATAAGTCATCTAAGTTTACCATATAGTTGTTTACCAAAAATTGAGGAGGAGAGTCTTAACTTTTTGCTCTTGGATTAAAGTCAAGGTACTGTATAGAAGTTGTGTAAATCAGTATGAAAGTTTAATGTTACTTTTCCTGCTCACTGATTTTAAAGAAATTGTGCAGTTCCACTGTGATTTTTTTGGTTGTTGTTTTCTAAACTTCAGTCCTATGCCCACCTAAGTCATGCCTCTATGTACTGGCTATCATTGTATTTCAAAAGTGAGGTATTTAATTATGCACAACCCAATATGTTGGTGTTTTGTATGGTTCACAAGTACAACATTCCTTAATTCTTTCTGCCACTTGTCACAATTGTTAAGGAACCAGGTAGGTATTGCATGAAAACATGATGACCTTTTCGTCTTAGTTTAAATAAATTTCAAAGTAACTGGATTTCTAAGGCACCTTTCTGTTTCTGATATGTGCCCTAGCAATAATTTTTTATGGCCCTTTGACTCAAAATAAATACAGGTTTATTTTATCACTGTTTAAAAAATAAATAAAGCTACAAGCAAAGTTTGACCTATGAGATGTGAGGCAAGAAGTGGAGGTGGAGAAGAGAGTGCTGTCATCATGGCCGGAAGTGTGTCTGCGCCCGAGTGAGACACCCAGTGCTTTGGGGCTGAAGTTGTCCTATTGTAAGAGGCCCTCCCTGGCTACAAAACTTCTATGTCTGCACCACTGTGACAGGCTCGTCTTACCACTAGAACTGCTGTAGGCACCTCCAGGTAGGTGCTGCGTAAGAATGCTCTAAGGCGGCCACATGTTAAGGATGGATCAAGAATTAGACAGATGAGCCATTCACACAACGTGCAAAGAGCACCGGATGGTAAAGAGTCTTGAACTATAACCAGATTTCTATTGTTTTGATATAATAAGAGAGTCCCTAAATGGAATTACGCATAAGACCCAGAAGAGATAGCACGTGGTAATGTAGGTGAAATCTCATCAAGAAATGTAGCTACAGCCATAACGAAAAAGTGAGATGCTGAGGTGATCTGATTTGTACACTTGTCCATTATTTCCAGAAACTGACAGTTTCTACAATCATCTGAAAAACAATCCCTAGTCTTTTTCTGTGAACATATATTTTTATCCTAAATGACTGCCTGACCTCAATTTTATTTCTTCATGTATACCTTATCACAGAAATAGAAAATAAGCTACCCAGCATACTCTAGAGCTGTTTGCTATCAAAGGCTGTGAATGATAGATTTGCAAGCTGCTGAGGCTGTGGGCCATCTCTGCATCCTGGCAGAAGATGCGAGTTGCACCTGTTCGAAATCCAGACCTGTTTTTCCTGAGGCAAGGAGGAGGAATTCTCTGGCTTCACAGTTAGGGGTATTTCATTCTTACATTCCAACAGGGACTATTGTTTTGGATTTAAATATTTCACCCACATTGTTGTAGCAGAACATATTCAAAGAGCTATCTGGAAAATATAAAATCTCAGAAACCTTTATTTTCTCCTAGATTTCCCCAAAACCTAAGATTAGGGAATTTGTAGCTGAAGCAGTTTGAAGGGAACTCTACATTTCAAACAATGTTCTGGTGCCATGCCTTTGAAAGGAGAAAATATTAAAAATGTGTTCAGTCATTATTAATCAAATCACAGCATGACACTTGCTCTTTAGGACTTGGATAATGATTCTCATAGTAAATTAAAATTCAACTAAATGGTGGTTCTCAATAAAGTTATTGGTTATTGAGTTAAACCATGTAAAACCTTCATATTTACATGTCTAAAACAGTTGAGCATTGACATCTGTATCCAATGCCACAAATTAATTAGATTCACATAAACTTTTTCACTTTTAAAATAGGTTTTATAAGTCATAACTCTAGTTATTTTAATATAATTTCTTACTAAATAGTTCATTTATCTATTCTGATATAGATTTTTTCCCTCAAAAAATGGTTTAGCATCAAATTCTTCAATAAAAATGTTTCCATGGGTGCTAGATAATATTTACGGCTTGAGGAAAACTCACACATTTTAGTGTTACCTGACCTGGTTTGCTTTTGAAATTTCTATCAATACTGAGCAGCCATCCATAAGAGTAAAGTCCCAGACACAGAGAATTTTGCTGTTTGTTGCAAAATTCCTTAAATATAGCATATTAATTCTAGGACTTTCATTATTTAACTTATCTAAATCTATGAGTAACAGTTATTGACCATATTTTCTACAGGTGGTCTAAGAGTTTGTGTCCTTTCTGGTATTCACCACAGGGGGCACTATTTGAAAGGGCAGCTTACGCAATGCAACACTACTTGGGTAAAACACAAACAGACCACAGCAGTGGAATTCAATTAGATTAAACCTGCAACTCCTAGATTCAGCATGGGGGTGGGAGGCAAAGCCTGACAGCACAATCACACTGCCCTTGAAAAGAGTACACCTTCACAATGTTGGTTCTTCCTATCCTATCCAGGAGCATCTTCTCTTCTGAAGTCCTCTATGATCTCTTTTTACAGAGTACTATAGTTTTCTTTGAATAGATCTTTACTTGGGTTAATTCCTAGGTATTTCATTTTTCCACAGTGCTATTGTAAAAGGTATAGGAAAAAAGGCCACAAAAGTATACCCTACAATTTTGTAAATGGTTCAGTTTCCAAATTTCTGTGTAACAGCGTGCAATTTTTTTTCACATTCTATAGGGATTTAAAGTTTAGAATATCAACAATTGATGGAAAATACCTGTTTCATGATATGTCTAACGTGTTTGATATTCAGAAAGATAATGATGTTAAACTCAGATGCCTATGTTATTGGGAATAATATTATTAAGCTGCTCTTCTGGAGGTTTAACAACTTAAGCTAGGAGACCAAATAATTAGATAAAAAGAAGAGATACAAGAATAGCCAATGTTTTGACCCTAGCCCTTCAAGGTCAGTGAGGACATAAGACATAAAAGAATTTGTACCAAAATGGCCTATAACTCAGTGGAGTCCTGAATTTCCTGTTCAAGGAGATTATGGAACCACAGAGGAAAGTGATCGATGATGTACAGTGTGCCTAAGGAGAGTCACCTAGAGAGAAAACATTCTCTCAAGCTTTCACAGAGAGCAAACTGGTCAAGCAATGACCGTGATTCATCCAGATGGCTGACACTGACAAAAGTTCTGCAAAATGCAGTACATGGTTTCAGGGTAAATCTTCAGGGGACCTGACTGACCTTGTCAGACACAACAGTTACATTTTTTGTAACATAGATCTTCCTTTATATTGGTTTTAATCATCCAGCAGAAAAGTCTAACCACGAAGTATAAAAAGGAAAGCCATTTTATTTGTTAAATTGTAAAAGACTGATGTCAACAGCTTCCAATAAGGCCAGGTAAGCTGATAGTCCACTAGTGTCATGGACTATTGGACAGTATATAGAGAGCTAATTTCTCTTTGTGCAATGAAAAGAAAGATCTGTACTAATGATGTTTAGACAAGAAATCATGTGTGCATCTTGTACTCTGAGAAAACAATATGCAATGTTTTAATTATTATTATTATTATTTATGAGCAGAATGCATTTATTAGGGGAAAGAAAGCTCCTGCCCGAGAGAAGGACAGGAGGGGCATCCCGAGTGGGTGGTTCCTGTATTAATTATTTTAAAAATAAAATATAAAATTAAGAGAGAGAGAGAGAGAGAGAGAGAGAGAGAGAGAGAGAGAGAGAGAGAAAAGAAAGAAGTCCACCATACTTAGGACTTTAGCTACTCAGAAAGAGTAGGGTCTGCTTTCTAAATGAGTGGCCTTGTAGTGAAACAAAAAGGGAAGAAAAACTTGGCATTGTCTCCATAATAATTCCACAAAGACATAAAATAAGGTTCGAAATCCACCAACAGCTGAGATTTCTGTAGGTTAAACTCCATAGAAAGGACTAGGACTTTTCCTTACTAGTAAGTCAATGATAAGATACTGGTGTGGTGCTTGACGACTGTCAAATCTCCTATCGATCTGGAGCATGCCAAATGGCTCAGACATCCCTAAAGCTCATGGATCACAGGATAAGAAAGGCTGTACTGCACTGCAGGCTCCACACAAAGGACTTGGGTGTTGTCCCATTTCTAAGAAAGCCAGCAGTGATTCCCGTCAGTTGAGAGACAGATGGAAACAGAAGGGAGAGAGGGAGAGGGCAAGCTGTAAGCCTCCTAGCAGTCAAAGGGGTTTCACTTTTTCTCTAATTCATAATAAAAGAATCTCACTCTAGCATTTTACAATGTGAAAAATGCAAGGTGTATGAAAATTATATTAAAATCAAGAAGAAAAAAAATGAAACATATCTGACAAACATATGTGGTTCTATTTTGTTTGAAATGTGAAATGTTCTCTTTTGTGATAGAGAAAAGTATATTTATGCTTATATCTATATCTATAACCTATCTATATCTATATATCTATCCACAGAATATGATCTGTAAAGGGCTTTTTGGTAGCATGCAATAATTATTAAGTGACAGATAGTGATGGTACTTTTAACATGGTCATAGTTCTCTGTACTTCTTACATCAAAAGTAGTTAAGTCCTAAGGAGGTGCCTCAGAGTAAGTAATGAATAGCCGTGTGTCCACGGACTATGTAATCAGACAAGGGCCAAAATATTAGCTTAGGGAAATAAATGTATTTGACTGTAAAATTAAGTAAATTTAACTATGGAAGTGAATCTGTGCCTTGTCACCATGCTATTGATTTACATGAGGAAAGTCTGCTCCAGAATCTTCTCACTGGAGCAGAACCATCCAGAATAAGGTCCTGAGAGATACCTGTGTGAATGGTGTAAGAGCGGTTATAAAACAAAAATGCTATATGTGACTTTTTAACATCTCCTCAGAGGGATATAATACGAAAAATATATATTTCCTTCCCAAGAAAACTGTGACTAA
The DNA here is from genome assembly GCA_004027025.1 of Myocastor coypus. Classification (NCBI taxonomy): domain Eukaryota; kingdom Metazoa; phylum Chordata; class Mammalia; order Rodentia; family Myocastoridae; genus Myocastor; species Myocastor coypus. The sequence continues at coordinate 9,708 of PVJA010038700.1, forward strand.
GGTCAATGATTCAGTACATAAGAAAATTTCTATGCACATTTTATAGAAAAACATTATGTATGAAAATAATTTTTCACTTTGATTTACTCTTTGATGTTAATTGAATTAGCTGTTCAAATCAATTTTATATTTTGCAAAAATAACACATGAGCCTTGTTATAATCTATGAAGGTATTTTTTGTTATTCTTTGTACCCTTACACAATTGAAAATCTGCAAATAAATACCATATTTCCTGGGAAGCAATCACTATGGTGATTTAGAAAGTTTAATTTTTATGTTAAATGCAAGTGTCACTGTATGATTTAGAATGTATCAAGATAACAGAATGAAATGCATAACTACTTTGAAATATTATCAGCAAGTAATAAAATACTTAGAGATTATTTAAGTGTTTTTATTTTTTGAAAGTAGGTTTTTAAATCCATTTCAGTTGAGGTGTGAACAGAGCAAATTAATGCAGGTAAATACTTCAGCTAAGTGCTCTCAGATGAATTGCAATCAAAATTAAGATCTATAATTTAACAAGATAGAGTCACCTCTAACTTACTCTTTGTTCATTTCAAGCAAGGGGAATTAAATGTCATTACTAAAATAAGTCATTAAGGAATTACAGCAATCTCCGCAGTATTTTTCGGTTGCTGTCAGTTTACTCAGCATTGTATAAAGATGCAGAATTTACCACTGAGTCCTATTAAATAATTCTAGAGTTGTGTAAAATGTTTTCCATCGGTGGAAAAATCTCATATTTAATCCACTAAATGGTGAGTTAGAAATAAAGATAACATTAAATATTTCATCATAAAGTAGCTTTTTAAAATCTGACACCCTGACATAAATTTTGATCATCTTCAGACGAGCTTTCTGAGTTTAACTGTGAGAGTATAGGCTATTTCACTCACTAAACACAAAACAATACAATCTAAGCTGAAAACACTAAGGAGACATGAGAATGACTTTATTTACTGAACGGAAGTACTAGTGGAATAAAAACATTTGACAACATGCACATTTTCCATCTTTTTAGTGGGTTGGTGTTTAGCCGATATTTCCACAATGGTTTCTCTGTAAAATATACTTAGTGTTTCTTTTAGCTTTTTCTATTCAAGGAATTAGGATAATCTCAACATTTTCTATAAAAATTCATTACATTAGGATGTCTGAAGTATATCATCATTATAGTCCATTCTTTGGTGTGGCAACTTGCAAAATTGGCTGTTCAAACACATACTTCTAGCATAGACAAACTATGGATTATGGTATGGTGTTATGACCCTTTTAGGGAATTTTATGTGTCATATATACACATATTTATATTTCTGATAATAACATGTAGTTTATCTACATCGTGTAATTATGTCAGTTAAATGAAGGAATATTTTGATGTTGGGCATAATTTGAACTTTCCATGTTAGATATTTAGGTTGATTTTTTTTAATACAATTAGGAATAAGCAGACTCAGAGACCAGCATAGGTATCTGCCACATCAAATGCAAATGAATAGGTTCAGATATCTTTAAAACCTAGTGTGGTGCAATAGGGAGAAGGCTGGTTAAGAACTGAAAGACAGCACTATGAACAAAGCCAGGGTGCAGGTCTCCACAGGGCCCTGGCAGCCTTTGAAATTCGTGATCTCTTTGGTCTCTCCCTACCAATCACTAGCTTCAAATCCTATGCTCGTTTCCTTTTCCTGACAGAACTTCTGGTGGGCAAATAGCTGAGATGACCAAAGGCAAAGTAAAAGAAAAATCCAAACTAGAGTAATTGTAGCTGAATATATAAAATTGATAGCGAGATTTAGGCTGGACTCATGTGGTTTACAAAGATAATATGTTCTATTTTTAAAAGAAGGTTGAACTGGTTATTGAAAAGGAAAGATTTGCCATGAATTAGATGAATTGGGGGAGATCCGGAGTCTTAGTTCTGCTAACACTGAATGCATGATGTTTTGAATATTCAGTGGGTTGCTCAGTGAAGATAAATGCACATTTAAAAGAACAGTACACGAAAACAAGAGAAACGAATTAAAACATAAAGTTGGTCAAGCCATAAAAAAGAATTCAAGAAGTCCTTTGAGGCATTCTATCATGATTAACAGAAAAATGACAACATTTTCAATTTTCAAAGGAGATTATTCATTCTAAAATAAAATGTAGGCCTTTCCATATTTTATTTCATATAGGTCTTCTGAAGACTAGCAAAAGGTCTACTTTCAACAACTAGTTTCTACAATATTACCATGAAATTATTTTGCAAGATCTTGATTATATTTTCAAACTGTTGAATGTAATTGATGTCCAGCATCATTAATGTATTAGCCTGAATCACCAAAGGAAACGCAGAATCCATTAGTTACAAAGAAATTATCTTGGAGGGATATGAATAAATTCTAATTACTTTGATATGTCAAATAAAAAGGTTGTTTTATTTGCATTATTATCAAGCTGGCTGTATATAGTTAACATTTATACATTTCAAGCAAAAATCCACCAATTTTAAGAAATTTTAAATCCTCAATAGTTAATTTCACAGCCATCCTCCTGCACTGATTAATCACAGCTCTTGTCATAGTAAATGTTCAGTAAAAGTGGAATAAAGCGCTTTAGCCTTGTCCTGTTAGTTGCCGTCATAAATGATTGCCAGCTTCAACTTTACTTTAGCAGTAATGAGAAAGAATAGTTCTCTGGGTCATCAATGGGTTGACATGAATATGGTCTGCATGGGCTAAACGCAGGTGTTACTTGCATTCCTAATTGGAGGGGAATATGCTAACACACATCGTCATCTTGAAGGGGCTCATATGGCATCCCTAAAAGAATTTGTTTTGAGTCTATCAGAATATTGTGTTGAACTATTGTTTTGCCAAAACTACTTTCAAACTGTGATTCTGTATATTTTCATACACTCTTGTGAATCATCCAATCTCCCCTTCATTCCCCCTCAGTATTTTTTAATACTTTGCCCTGTGGGTCATTAACTATAATAAGCACTGTGAAGTGTTTCCTTTTTTGAGCAGATACACATTCTTTCTGAATGCATATTGGTCTCTTCCAAGGAAACATTATAGGATATACATGCTTTTAAAAACAAAATTATTTCGTGTGGCATTGGGGAATTGACCCAGCACCTCATGCACACCAGGTGAGTGTTCTGTCACTGAGCCATACTGTTAGTTTGCTTGCTTATTTTATTTATTTATTTATTTATTTATTTATTTATTTATTTATTTATTTATTTTTGAGACAAGGTCTTGCTAAGTTGCCCAGGCCAGCCCTGAGATCTTGGTCCTCTGCTTCAGTCTCTTCAGTAGGGGGATTATAGGACTGTGTTGTGTTGTGGTTTCCTTTTTATGCTCTTTGTACTCAAGTTGCTCACTTGGAGCCCAAGTAGTATGGACTTACCTATTATAGAGAAATTATTAAGGCTATCATAGTAGAAACGAAAGAAAAGCTGAAGAAGAAAAAAAGAGAGAGAAAAACCTCTCAGTATTTAGCCTTTGTTGATCAAACAGAAACTTTGAGTTGAGTCAACAGTCATAAAGTTCAGGACTGAAAGGAAAAGAATATTTATAAACCCTATTTGTTGTCCTTAGTATATTGAGAACAAAAGCTCATCAATAAATCTTAGAGCTTATATATAGCAAATACAATGTAAAGAAATGTACACATGTGATGTTCAAAAAAATGAAATACTGGGCTGGCCAAATACCTCAATGGATTAAAGTGCCTGCTAAGGCAGGCACAGGGGCCAGGTTCAGTCCCTGGTGTGCGGTGCTAACCCTGTCTCCAAGGTGTGCTGAGATGGCAATTGAGACTGGGCATGGTTACGCCTGTAGACCCAAGTGCTTGGGAGGCTGAAAACAGGAGGATCACTACAAGTATGATCTGTGTGGTGAGACCCTGTAGAGCAGTGGTTTTCGACCTTTCTAATGTCGTGACCCCGCAACATAGTTCTTCATGTTGCGCTGACCCCAAATCAAAAAATAATTTTGGTGGCTACTTCAAAACTGTAATTCCAAATAAATAACATTTTCTGATGGCTTTAGGCTACCCCTGTGTTTTGGTCATTTGACTCCCGCTGGGGTCATGACCCACAGGTTGAGAACTGCTGCTATAGACCTTGTACCAAATACAATTAATAATAATAATAATAATAATAATAATAATAATAACAAAAGATTTTAAAAAAGGAAAACTAAACACCATTCCAGAATTATGGTGTGAAGAGAAAGATGCAGTGGTAAGGGGAGAAGGTCATCCTGGTTTCCTCTCTTCATTTCATAATCCTAATGGGCAGGAATGTTAGACTGGCTCAGAACAAAGCTGAAATATTCTTCATCCCATTTGGGTTTTCAGGGCGAGTTTGTTGTAAAGTGTTCCCTGAACAACCTGGCACATGCAGTTGTCCCAGGCAATGAAGCCACCTAAAGTCTCTTACCGAGCTGAGCTAATTGAGCTGTTTGGGAAGAGATCCCCAAGTTCTACCATGTCTGTTAGGAAGGAAAAGAAGGCACTGCATATGCTAGCTCTGAGCTGCTGGGTACAAGCTGTCCCTACAGGACCACCATGCCAGCTGGAGGATACACCGAGGCAGGAGACGCAAAATTGCAGTTCACAGCAGCAGTCTGAAGGCGCCACACAAACATGGCTACAGCTCAAGAGTCTGAGCCAGTGTCCCCACATGACCAACACAGAATCAAGAAGTAGTGCCCCAAGGTCCCTCCTGTACCTGGCTATAAAAGAATACATGCTCCTCAGCCAAACCTGCAGTGAGACACACTTTGCCAAGGTTTTTTGCAATGGAAAAACTGTTTAAATTAGAATACAATGAGACAATTTAATCAACAAGTTTGCATGCTCCCACCTGGTAGAATGATAGTTCACAAAGATTCTACTAATCCTAGAAAAATTGAACTTATTTTTTAATGCAAGAAACTTTATGCACCTTTCAATGTACCCTCATCCTCCTAAGACACATGTTTTCTGCACCATGCTTCATATTTGATCTTGCATTAATACCTATGTTTCTTACTTTTAGAACACATTTTTTATATTTCCCCTACTCCACAACACTGCAGCTTCATGAGAACAAGGCTACATTATATTTCTCATTATCAGCACAGTATTAGCATATGTCACAGAGCAGAGAAAATCAATTATAATACCTTTCATAATTCCTACAAACCTTTCAATATTTGATTATGTTTGGATTATATAACATATAACAAAATGAACCCAGTATAATTAAAAATTTAACATTGGGGATGTATAATATCTCTCAGCTAACAACACCACATAAGAATTTTCCAGCAATACATCACTCATGCAGTTTCTTTATCTAGTAGAAAGCCAATGTGACCATTATATATTTAACATTATCTAGACTGGGATTTATTTATTTATTTGTTTATTTATTTATATTTTTGCGGAACTGGGGTTTGAACTCACCACCTTGCACTCGCCAGGCAGGCACTTGTGCCACAGAGCTATCTCCCCAGCCCCTTAGACTGGGATTTTTTCATAAGCAAAAACAAAAACATCACAGAGCACTTCATTATCAGAACCACTAGTGTATCTGACTGTAAAGGGAAAGATGTTTACAATGAAAATAGAATATAAATCATGAAACAAGTTAAAACTGGATTTTATCTCACATGCAATTTTCTCAAGTTCTCTTTATAGTAAAAGTAAAACCAGCCATCTCTCAAATTTGACCTTTTGGCATGGCTTACCTGAATAAAGTGAAAAGAATTCAAAACTAACAAAGGACTCTCTCACACCCAAATGGGGTGACAGATTGGAACCAAGTATCTTTGCTTTGCTGCTGTCTGAGTTAACGGGATAGAGTTAAACATACTATATTTGGTCACTCTTGTTTTGTTCCTGTCATCCAAATGGTATAAATAAGTAGCCGCTGGCCTTTTCAAACTTGTACCACCATATTTCATTTATGGCACCCAATAAGGTCAAAAGCAAAGAATAAAAATCTCCCAGCACTGCTGACTTTGTCAGTGTAAAATGTAGCTCACTATTTGGCCCATTGTTAACCAAGGTGTTCAAATAATGTCTTGTTTCACATGAGTGTGGGGCTCTGCTAGGCTTCAAAGTCTGGGGGAGAGCCTACACAAGCTTGAAATCTAACCTTATTCACCTTACCATCTCTTTGTCTCCTGTTTTCTGATCTTTTTAATCCAGAATCGTTAATAGAAAAATTCTGTTGTAAGACTGAAAACAGCATGGGGTCAAAATCCCATTACAGGTTATTTAAAGCAACATCTGTAGTCTTTTGAATGTGTAAAGAGCAACTCAGATGACCTCTCAGGACTCTTCTTCAAACACATTCTACTAAACACACATAAGCACAAGTAAAATATCTTAAGGGCAGATAATCAAAAGCAAAAGACCCCCCCCCCCGAAAGAAAATCTCTAGATATGTCAAAATATTTAAAGTCTTTTCAAACAAAAACTACATATATCTCTGATTAATACAAAAACAGGAATTTTTGGATGAAGAATATAAGAGAATATCTTGAGCCCAATTCAATGTCTTTAAAGAACAGCTACTTCTCCAGAGCCAATCATCTGAGCAGTGACATGGGAGAAGCAGATGCTTTCAACAGAGGGACTTAATGGCCTTCGTTACATGCAAATGATAGCACCATCTAGCATTTTCTGTCGGCTCAAAAAAAAAAAAAAAAAATGCACTAGTCAAATACCATAGAAAAGAAAACAAATACGTGGGAATTTTTTGTGTAAACCAAAGGACTCAGGGTTCTTCTTCTGCTCTTTGTTTCTCTTCTGCATTACACTTTGGCCATTTGTTTAAATGATAAGCCTTGTTAACAATATACCTAGGAATGTAGTAACTCTGGGCACAATACAAAAATGCTATATCTATGTCGCTATAACTAGAAAGATGGAAATAGCCGCTGGGTTAGCTTAATAAAAATGTTACTGTGAATTAGGACTGAATAATCATAAAATAAAAAAATCACCATCTCATACTGTATAGATGAAGTCATTGAATTTGGAATGAGGAAACTAGAAGACTAAAGTGGGCTTTGTAATGACACAGTCAGTATGCTGGAGAAAGGAAACACATGTGAATAGCAAAATCTTAAGGAAAACATCAGTTTTTACAGTTTTTTTTTTTTAAATCAGAATGGGAAAAACTACAAACTTCCAAAACAGAAAAAGAAAGAAAACTACACAAGAATTTATGAAAAGCATGTTTCCATCAACACTAAATCAGCCTCTGGGCCTGCTTCCAGAATTAGGAATAAAGTCTGTTATAATTTGAAAGATCTCAGAAAAACAACAAGAAGCACTCTGATAAGATTTAGCACACACCAGCATTTTCAGTATAAACCATTTCCCAAGTCCTCCGGTGCTTTCAGGCTCTCATGGGCAGTTCTCACGCAGCACTGCAGAACCACCATGTCCCATATTCCCAGCAACACAAACGCTTACCAGACAAACTGACATCCCTGAAGCAAGGAAAACATCACTTACCTAGAAAAAGAAGAAAGCAAGGCAGAGATTAAAATACTATCATTTCAAGGCATTTGTAGCTGTTCTTAGATTATTCTTACCCCATGTGTTGCTAGCATTTTCTCAGTGAAAAGCATTATATGTTTTCAGAAGAAAACCAAGTTTTAATTTATATGTGCACAAAGGGAATTTTATAAGGAGTGAGAAAGTCTTACTGTTGCAAAAATCCCTATGAGCTTATTTCACTCTCAATCACTGTGACATCTCGCCACAGGCAGACAAAGGGGAGGGGTATTAATAGGAATCTGGGGGGGGGGAATTAAAACACAATTCGCTCATTTCTATCCAGAGAAAAAGATGGTCACAGTCTAGTATCGGGTGTATTCTGCAATGAATCTTCATCAAATTATCAAAGAGTATGCTTACCTAAGCCAGGGCTTGATCTCAAATATTTCCAATTATCAACTTACTTAAACTATAAGCATTTACAATTTGTATGAACCTTCTAATTTCAGTTGCTAATTAGTTACAGAATAAACACCTTGGCTCTATGACTTTAGCTACTTACCATGAAACAGAAGGAAAGAAAAAACCCAGCAACTATACACTAGAAATTAACCAGCAAATTAGACAGCAGTTACAGTCTCTAGTATAAAAAGAAATTATTCAGTTGTAATGATCTTATTTTTAATAATACCAAATACTCTTTCAAAGATTCAAGTCTTACAAAGGTCAAAAAGTAATTTATAATTTAAAAATGGAATATGAAACATAATTTAGGGAAAGACAACGATTGTGTCTAGTTGTCCCTCCAAAGCCTTATCTGGTCACAGAGTTTTTTCTGAGGTGGCTGGCTGTAGAGTGTGTGATTCTTGCACCAAGAGTGTGAGATGAGTAAATCAGTTCCCTGGTGGTTTGGCACAGTTACAGCCAGGATTAAAGGTGTGAGTGTTATACTTGCCCCAGAGTCACTAAGCACAGTTTTTATGGTGGACACCATCTCCGCAATTATCTGAGAAATGATTTCTGATTTGATTTTCTTCTAGAGCCTTCTTCAATCACTTTGTTGTTACCACTTTCGAGAGGCCAGGTGGGTGACTTTTGGATTATCCTACCTCATTGCCTCCTGGGTTTGCCTTTGCTGAACTGGATGTCTGGGGTTGCATCTTGTTTAAGAGTCTTCTCATTTTCTTTTCTTTTTTTTTTTTTCATTTAATTCCTGGGTTAATGCTTATAAATTGCCAAATGGTGGGTTGCTTTATTGCTAGTATTTAATTAATTAATTAAATTGTAAAGTGGGGATGGAACTCAGGACCCTGTGCTTGTCAGGAAGGTGCTTATTCTACTGAGCTGTCCCCGCGGCCCTACTGCTAGTATTTAGAATCCTTAGGAAATCACTACTTCTTCCAGGTGTAGGTGGTTTTTGTGTTGTGATTTCGTTGTAAGATCCTACTCCTTCAACTTATTGGAAATGAGAAGTTGCCTCCTGTTTGGCCCAGTCCCTGGTTCTTTGGCACTGGTATTTTCTGTGGCCTTGGTAAATCTCAGTCTTGGAGTACTGGGAAGAACAGCTGTTTAGAACTATTACATCACTTTGGCCATAGTGGTTCAATCAACAATACAAAAAGATGCAAACACAGTCTAAAAAATGACAAAGAAAGTGAACCATGCCGGGCGTGGTGGCGCATGCCTGTAATCCCAGCACTCGGGAGGCTGAGGCAGGAGGATTGGTGTGAGTTCGAGACCAGCTTGGGCTACAAAAGTGAGTGCAGGACCAGCCTCAACTGCATAGCGAGACCCTGTCTCAAAAAGACAAAAAAAAAAAAAAAAAGAAAGTGAACCATTAATTTGCCACATTTAATCATATGAACTAGATTTGTGGCTATATAACAAAATCTAAAATGAACCAGAAGACTGGGGTTCGATCCCCAGGTCAACAAGATTCACCTGGCATAGCCTGAAGGCATCCTGAGATAGCAAAAAAAAAAAAAAAAGTCTTAAAATGAACCAAAAAATTATAGCAGGGTACAAGTCTTTCGTACGTTAATTATGCCTCAGGGGTTAAAATTTAAAATGGGTTAGGGAGAAAATAGAGGGGTAGAAGAGGAAGAGATTAGAAGTAAGGCTGGATGACAAAGGGAGATCACACTGACTTTGGGAAACTGGTGCAGAAGACCAGAGAGAAAGAGAAAAACAAGGGATAAAAGGAAGAACAGACTGAATCTATAACCACAAAAAGGCTGGAAACTACTCTTACATTCATACGCAAACAAGATGGGACAATATAGGAGAAAAAAAAAAGAGAATAAAAAACAGAAACAAAACCACCTCTACCACAAAAAGAGAGAAAGAGAGAGGGAGAGAGAGGGGACAGAGAGAGAGAGAGAGAGAGAGAGAGAGAGAGAGAGAGAGAGAGAGAG